>JABLUY010000015.1:240373-288833 GCA_013306675.1 Thraustochytrium sp. TN22 | reverse complement strand
CTTTCTGCATCGCGCACGGAGGTGGTCGGCGCTGTCAGCACCCAGACTGCGACAAGAGCGCCCAGAGCGGCGGTCTTCCTTTCTGCAAGGCGCACGGAGGTGGTCGGCGCTGTCAGCACCCAGACTGCGACAAGAGCGCCCAGAGCGGCGGTCTTCCTTTCTGCAACGCGCACGGAGGTGGTCGGCGCTGACAGCACCCAGACTGCGACAAGAGCGCCCAGAGCGGCGGTCTTCCTTTCTGCAAGGCGCACGGAGGTGGTCGGCGCTGCCAGCACCCAGACTGCGACAAGAGCGCCCAGAGCGGCGGTCTTCCTTTCTGCAAGGCGCACGGAGGTGGTCGGCGCTGCCAGCACCCAGACTGCGACAAGAGCGCCCAGAGCGGCGGTCTTCCTTTCTGCAAGGCGCACGGAGGTGGTCGGCGCTGCCAGCACCCAGACTGCGACAAGAGCGCCCAGAGCGGCGGTCTTCCTTTCTGCAAGGCGCACGGAGGTGGTCGGCGCTGCCAGCACCCAGACTGCGACAAGAGCGCCCAGAGCGGCGGTCTTCCTTTCTGCAAGGCGCACGGAGGTGGTCGGCGCTGCCAGCACCCAGACTGCGACAAGAGCGCCCAGAGCGGCGGTCTTCCTTTCTGCAAGGCGCACGGAGGTGGTCGGCGCTGCCAGCACCCAGACTGCGACAAGAGCGCCCAGAGCGGCGGTCTTCCTTTCTGCAAGGCGCACGGAGGTGGTCGGCGCTGCCAGCACCCAGACTGCGACAAGAGCGCCCAGAGCGGCGGTCTTCCTTTCTGCAAGGCGCACGGAGGTGGTCGGCGCTGCCAGCACCCAGACTGCGACAAGAGCGCCCAGAGCGGCGGTCTTCCTTTCTGCAAGGCGCACGGAGGTGGTCGGCGCTGCCAGCACCCAGACTGCGACAAGAGCGCCAGGAGCGGCGATCTTCCTTTCTGCAAGGCGCACGGAGGTGGTCGGCGCTGCCAGCACCCAGACTGCGACAAGAGTGCCGAGAGCGGCGGTCTTCCTTTCTGCAGGGCGCACGGAGGTGGTCGGCGCTGTCAGGAAACCGCCTGTCTCCGCCACTCTGTTGCTGGAAGTTTATTCTGCCGAGCTCACAGTCTGTAGTTCGCCCAGGCTGGAATGGCCGACTGCAGCCTTCGCCCGAAACGCTATTCAACTCGCAGCAAGTTCCAAGTCGTAGCAAGTACTGAACTGATACAGAAACGAAGTTGAAGTTTGTGGGTCAGTCTGGATCTCAGACAGCGGTGGAGCAGCTCAAAAGCAGCACCTCCTCATTCGGCTCGCGTGCCCCCGCGCTTGTCCACTGCTGCTCCTTGGAGTCTGCTTATTCCCCCCATTTACTACGCCGTGACTGGCACTCCGCCCGCACTGCACGAGTTGCGTCGTCGTTGCGTCACGGCTAGGAATTGACTCACAGTCAACCACCGTGCACTGGCAGGCGGCCCCCAATCACTGCAGTGGGTCGTGCCAGTGGCCCGGCGCGCGTAGCCGTTGGGCCGGTAGCGCTGGGACAAATAGGCCTCTTGTCGAGGCGCCGGCGCGCCTGCCCGCCCACCCGCACGCACGCTGGGACTCGCGCGAGGAGCGCGAGGCGCGGCAGAAGTGAGTCGGCGGGGCCGGCTCGCCGGCTGCGGCGGGCGCCCGCGCCTTTCTCTCCTCGGCCGCCGTCCGCTCAGGGGGGGCGAAGCAAGAGCGGAGGCGAGCAAGCAGACGGCAGCCTCCTTCATCCCCGAGAGAGGTAGGCAGGCAGGCAGGCAGGCAGGCAGGCAGGCAGGCAGGCAGAAAAGCAAGCATGCCCCTCGCGGCGCGCAGACCTGGCAGCGCTGCTGCGGGCGGGCGCGCTGGCGCGCGCGGTGGGAGCCGCATGGACGCCGGCGCGACAGGGCTCAGCGTGGGTACTCGCGTTGAGGCCAGGTTTCGTGGAGGCGCCAAGTGGTACGCCGGCCGCATTTCTCGTGAGAACAGGGATGGAACCTTTGATGTGAACTACGACGACGGCGACGCAGAGCAACGCGTGCCGGAGCGCAACATCCGGGTCAAGGGCGGCGGGCGCCCTGCAGCTCGCGGAATGAACGACACGGATGAATCGCCTCGCGCGAGAGGCTCCGGAGCGGGCCGAGACCGAGGTCGCAACGGTAGCGGGGGCACTCGCATTGCATTGCTCGACAAACTCGCGGCGGAGCTCCCCACGCAACGCGACCTGGATCGTGCGCTCCGAGCATTCGAGGCGGCAGACCGCAAGGCTGATGGTACGATCCACGCGCGCGACCTCGGGCGCGTGCTCAAGAGCCTGAAGGTCGACTTTAGCCCTGGTGACTTGCGCGATGCGATGCAGAGCTACGGTGATGGCCGCACCACGGTGGAGTACAACCGCCTGCTCGAGCAGGTGGGCCCTGCGGGCAGTGGTGGCGGCGGCGCCATGGGCGACATGGGCGACACGGGCGGCGAGCAGAGCAGCGACGAGCCCAACGAGCTGCGAGTCGGCGACCGCGTTGAGGCGCGCTTTGGACGAGGCCGCAAGTATTTCCCCGGAATCATCAAGCGTGCGAATCGAGACGGGACCTTCGACATCGCATACGACGACGGCGATGCAGAGCAGCGCGTGGACCCCGGCCTAATTCGCAAGACGGACAACGATGGGCGGGGCCCTGGTGGTGGGTCCCCACGCAAGACCTCGTCGTCGCCTCGGGGTGGCGCGGACAAGGATGCCCAGGCTGCGAGGATCGCCGATATGCTCGGGCCGCTTGATGCCCAGGAAAAAGTCATCACAGACCTGCAGGACACCTTCGAGATGCTCGATCAGGACGCGTCTGGTAAAGTCGAAGCCCGCGACTTCGAGCGAAGCGTGCGGCGCGCGCGACTCGGTCTGGACGTCTCCGTGCTGCGCCGAGTCATGCGCGCATTGGATGACCAGGGCAAGCTGCGCTACGGTATCTTCGTCCGAGCGGTGCGGCAGGCCAGCGGACAGAGCGGCCGCACAGCATCGCCCTCGCGACGGGCAGGAGGAATGGGCCGCGACTCCCGCGAGGCGGAGCCTCAGGGAATCCCTGTGGGTGACGGCCAAACCTTCCGCCCTGGCCAGCGCATTGAGGCCCGGCAGCGCGGCTCCCGGAGCTATTCGGGCGGTGTCATCGAGCGAGAGCGCCCGGATGGTTCCTACGACATTATGTTCGACAATGGGGACACCGAGACGCGAGTGCCGCCTGCCATGATCCGGGTCGGGATGCCAACTGTGGACTCCATGAGTCAGTTCGCCGCAATCGACAACGACAGCACGAGCGACGCGGAGGGCGCGAGAGGAGCCGCGCCGCGCGTGGGCGACAACGTCGAAGCTCGCTACAAGGGCGGCGCCAAGTACTACACGGGCGTCGTCAAGCGAGCTTACTCGGACGGCTCGTGCGACATTGCATACGATGACGGCGATTTCGAGCGTCGGGTTGCGGCCTCCAAAATCAAGCTGCGAAGCACGCATGGCGGCCGGGGTGGTCGACGTGCGGAGGTGCTGGGTCATGGTGGTCGTGGTGGTCGTGGTGACGAGGTCAGTGACGAGGAGGAGGACCTTGGCGACACCAATCTCGATCCCGACGCGCCATTAAACAGGGGCGACCGTGTCGAGGCCCAGTTCCGACGCGGGGCCAAGTGGTACTCGGGTGTCGTGGAGAAGGCCTATGCAAGCGGCGCATGCGACATCAAATACGATGACGGCGATCGCGAGACACGTGTTCCGGCGCGCTTTATCCGGCGGCCCGCTTGCAGGGCGAAGGGAGGCGGTGCACAGGGACGAGCTGCCGGCGGGCGCCGGGGCACAGATCGCTTTGATGCACAGGGCGGTGGCGAGACCTCGGAAAACGAGGATTTTGGCGCAAGTGGCCAACGCCGCCGCGGCCGCATGCCGCCTCCCATCGACGTCGGAAGTCGTGTGGAGGCTCGTTTTCGCGCAGGGCGCAAGTGGTTCAAGGGCACGGTGTCTCGCGTCAACCCAAATGGCTCCTTCGACATCAACTACGACGATGGCGACAAGGAGCGCCGTGTGGATCCCAGTATGGTGAGGTCCCTGGAGAATGGCGATGATGCTGGGGCAGGCAGCGAGACGGACGAGGCTGGCACGCAGGGCTTCCATGTGGGTCAGGAGGTTGAGGCGCGCTTCAAGGGCAAGTCCAAGTACTACAAGGGCACCATCATGCGCGTGAACCGCGACGGCACCTACGCCATTGACTACGCAGACGGAGACAAAGAGCGCGCAGTCGACGAGAGCCTGATCCGTAGCGTGGGGCGGACCTCCCCGCGGCGGGCATTGCGCCGTGGCGAGGATAGCGAGGAAGAAGAGGAGCAGCGCAGCCAGACTCTCAAGCGCGGCGACCGCGTGGAGGCACGCTACAAGGGCGGCCGACGCTACTATCCGGGTAAGATCGTGCGTGCAAACCCGGATGGGACCTACCGCATCGCCTATGACGACGGCGACAGCGAGAGCGCCGTGCCGGCCGAGAGTGTGCGCCCACTGGGCGGTGCTGCTGAGGCCGCCGCAGACCAAGGTGGCGAGGAGGAGCTTGCACGCGGCGACCGCGTGGAGGCGCTCTACAAGGGCGGCAAGCGGTACTATCCCGGCAAAATTGCCCGCAAAAACGCGAATGGAACCTATGTCATCTACTACGACGACGGGGACCGTGAGCTTCAGGTGCCGCGCAGCAAGATCCGGCGTCCCGGGGAAACGCGCGACACCGGGTCGCGCAGCCCCAGACGCAGAGGCGTTGGCTTCCAAGAGGACGAAGCGGACGAGGAACCGCAACTGCGCATTGGCGACCGCGTGGAGGCGCGCTACCGCGGCGGCACCAAGTACTACAAGGGAAAGATCACTCGTGTACACAGCAACGGGTCTGCCGACATTTCTTACGAGGACGGAGACCGCGAGCGCATGGTAGCACGCTCTAAAATCCGCAGTCTGGAAGGTTCACGGCGCACAGGCACGCAGTCGACCCGCGTGGGACGCAGCACGACGTCGGATGCAGAGGAACCTAGCAGTGCCGACGATGAGCTGGCGCGTGGCGATCGCGTGGAAGCCAAGTATCGCGGCGGCGCCAAGTACTACAAGGGCAAGATCTCACGTGTAAACGGCGACGGAACCTTTGACATCGCGTACGACGACGGCGACCGCGAACGCAATGTCGTCCGCCGCAGCATCCGGAAGGAGGGCGGCGGGCCTGCCGCGATGGAGCGACGTGGTCAGGGCAGCCGCTCGCCGCGTGGGCAGCAGCAGCAGCAGCAGCAGCAGCAGCGGCGGCAGCAGCGCTCCCGGCTTCGCGAGGGGGACCGAGTGGAGGCGAGGTTCCAGAACGGCCGCCGCTTTTACAAGGGCCGCGTGGACCGTATTCACCCGGACGGCTCCTGTGACGTCAAGTTCGATGACGGCGATTTCCAGCGCCACGTGGCACCGGAGGATGTCAAGTCGCTTGAAGAGCCCAGCAGCGCCAGCAGCAACGACGACCTCGGCATTCATCGCCGGCGTGCCAGCCCGCGGCGTGGGGGTCGTGAGGAAAGAACCTCGGACACGGAGGATGACAATGACCCAGAGAGCCCGCTGCACGAGGGCGACCGCGTGGAGGCGCGTTTCAAGGGCAAGGCCAAGTACTATGGCGGCAAGATTACGCGCGTGAACCGTGACGGGAGCTACGCCATTCTGTACGATGATGGGGACCGCGAGCTGCGCGTGAAGCGCAACCTCATCCGCAGCAAGCGGGGCGTGGCCAAGGCGCGCGGCGGCTCGCGCTCGCCACGTCGCGGCGGCCGTGAGAGTCGCGACGCCCCGCATTCTGCTTCGGACGATAGCCCTCAAGATGCGGCCTTCCGCCAAGGTGAGACCGTGGAGGCCCGCTTCAAGGGCAAGGCGAAGTTCTACAGGGGCAAGATCACGCGCGTGCGCGCGGACGGCACCTACGACATCGACTACGATGACGGAGACCGCGAAACGCACGTGGCGGGGCGCCTCATTCGGTCTCTGAAGCGGTCCGACTCGCGGTCGCCGCGCCGCCAGGCGAGTCCGCGACGTGCTCGCGGCGAGCCGACATCCTCGGGGGAGGACTCCGGCGCGAGCAGCGACAATGACGACGAGCTGAGCGCGCTACTCGCGCGCATCCTCAAGAAGGGCTTCCGCTCGGGCGCGATGCGAAACTACCAGGAGGTCTTCAATTCCTTCGACGTCGACGGCGACGGCTACGTGAGCCGTATCGAGCTTGGTCACGCGCTCGACAAGCTTGGTATCCGCTACACCAAGGAAGAGCTGCGCTCCATCGTGCGCCATCTGGACGCCAACGGAGACGGCCGGCTTTCGTATCGCGAGTTCATTCAGATGCTCAAGCGGCACGATCGCGACGGCGGCCGCCGCGCCGTGTCCTCATCGCCGCCGCGCCGCCGCCGCGCCGGCCGGCGCTCCCAGAGCCCGACCAGCGCGAGCAGTGGTGAGGACTCGCGAGACGGCGGCGGACGTCGCGGCAGCTCGAGGTTGTCACGAGGGCGCTCTCGGCCCGCGCGCGGCCGCAGGGAGCGCGCCCGGTCGGCCTCGGCGCGGCGCACGAGCCGCAGCCCGTCCCGGAGCTCGAGCGAGTGGTCGGAGAGCGACGCGGAGGGCGACGATGCGTGGGAGTCCGACGGCGACGAGGTGACGGCCGGCGGTACCGTGGTACGCAATTTCGAGCTCTACCTCGGCAAAGTCCTGGTGCGCGACTCGCGCAAGCGCTTCAAAGCCGTCTTTGAGCGCGCCGACCCGGACCGCCGCGGCTACATTTCTGTCAGCAAGCTCGAGCGCGTGCTCAAGGCGCTGGGGATCAACAAGCGTGTCTCTGGCAATCTCTTGAAGAAGCTCGCGCGCAAGTACGGCCGAGGCAGCCACTCAAAGCTCTTCTACCGCGATCTGGTGGCTGCTTGTAAGGAGGCTGCGCAGGGCCTGCAAGACGACGAAGGCCATGCCGCGCGTCTTGGGCGCCTCCTACCGCGCCTGCGCAAGGCAGCCCTGGAGCAGGACCTTGAAGCCGCGGTTCGCGAGAAGCTTGACAAGGACGGCACGGGCGGCGCAGACCGTAAGGCGCTAGCCGACCAGCTGGCTCGCGCAAGCTCGCTGAAACGCATGGAGAAGGCCACGCTGCTCGACTTTCTCGCCAGCTTCCTTGGCGAGGACGGTCAGGTCAGGTACGAGGAGGTTCTACTGTACTGCCGGTCGGAGGGCGCCGCGGCGGCCGCTGAGCCCGCATGGAAGCGCGCCACGTCTAAGCTTGACGTGCAAAAGGGCATCGCGGCGCTGCGAGCGGAGCGCGAGCGGCTCGAGAAGGAGGGCGTCGACCCTGTCGTCTTCCAGGTGCTGCATCGACTGCGCCAGGCCATCGCGGACGCTCTGGGGACGGGCGCCGTGAAGGACTACGCAGACGCTTTCGAGCTCTTTGATGTGGACAAGGATGGCCTCGCCTCCCACGCAGAGATGTCCCGCGCCCTGGCGAGCCTCGGCTTCGAGCTGAGTGCAGAGGAGGTAACCAAGGTGCTGCAGCGCCTGGACCCCGACGGCGCCGGGGAGCACTTGGACTACAGGCACTTCCTCATGTTCACTACGAAGGGGTCCGACCGCGACGAGTGGGCGCTTAACGCCGCCGGCGTGCTGGTGGGCACGACGCACGCCGGCGAGGTGGAGAGCGCAATTCGTCATAAGCTGCGCAAGGTCGCGCTGCAGAAGCGGACGGGGTTCTCCACCATTCTGCGCGCCTTCAAAAACGCTGATCAGGATGGCAAGGGTTACGTGAGCATGCGCAGCTTGCGCAAGGTGGCCACGAACCAGGGCTGGGCGCTCACCAACGAGGACCTTGCATGTCTAGCCGCGCGGTTCGACCTTCGCGGCGAGGACAAGTTCGCTTATAAGCAGTTCGTCTCCTTTCTGTCTCTGGACGACGACGCGGTCTACGGCGTGGAGCAGCGAATCAGCGAGTTTGTTGCCTCGCTCATGGGCAACGGGGTCACGCTGCGCGAGTGCTTCCGCCACTTTGACCGCAACAACGACGGGAAAATCTCTGTGAGCGAGCTCACTGGCGCCATGATCAAGATCGGCTTCCCCGTCAGCCCAGAGGAGGCGGCCGAGCTCATCCGCCGCGTCGACATGGACCGTGATGGAAAGATTAGCTTCCTTGAGTTCACACGTGCCTTTGCGCCCAAGGCGAACCCTGCTCCCCCCTCTGGGGCCGTCATTGGCGACGAGAGCGCCGAGGCTGCTGGCGGCGGCAGCAGCGGCCATGGCGGCCACGGCGGCGGCGCGGTGACCTCCGTCTCAGCTTCCGCTTCGATGGAGACGGCCCTGCAGCGCCTTGCCCAGGGCAAAGCCGAGCCGTCTTTGCTCGCAGACTGGCACGAGGCGTTTTTGTTGCCCGAGTCTAGCGTGCCACTCGCCCCGAAAGGCTCCGTCGGCGAGTGGCTCGAGAAGACCGCGAGTCCGCTTGAGAAGCGCAACTTCTTCGCCTTTTTGCATCTCGTCTCCAGCTTCGAGAAGCGTCTAGGCCTCGAGCAGCACGCCGACTCTTCTGCCGGCATCTCTGCTGACGACCTCATCCTGCAGCTCGGCACCAAGCTCAAGGTTAGCATGAAGTTCCTCACCTCATAAATAGACCGCTTGCGCGGTACCACATGGTACCGTGAATACAACTTCTTTTGTTTTTCACACAGCTCAGCTCTGGAGGATGTGCTGCAGCGCTTGCGCGCGCAATTTCCAATGCTCCGTCTCCTCCATCGCGGCTTGCAGATCTAATCTTGCCACCGCGAGCATCGAGCGAAGCATCCTGTTTTCTCCCGCCAACTGTTCCACCTCGCTCCGTCTTTGTCTGGCACTCCGAACGCTTGCAGCGCGCTCTTCAAGCTCTTGCAGGTGCTCGGGCACTGTGGGCAGTTGTGCCTTCTTCGTTGACCCAAGCGCATCCTCTGTCTCGGACACGTGTGCCTCTGCCTTCGCCTTGGCAGCCTTCGCAGACACCTTGGTCTTGTTTGCGCGCATCGAGTCTGTCGCTTGGGCGCCTGCCTTGACAGTGAGATCATTGCACTCATGTGTATCCTCATGTCTGATCTCCCGTGCCTTGCGCTCGTCCCGCTCTGCGGTTGACCGCAGCTGCACTCTGGAAAGTTCGTCGCGAAGCGTGGACCTTGCGTTGTTCCGACTGTTCCCCTGGGCCAAATCGCTCTCGTGCGTCAAGTCACTCTCCTGCGCGGGCTTCGAATCATCCTCCTGCACTTGATCGCTTCCCTGAGCCTCGCCATTCATTTCGGGGGGCTGACTGTGAGTGCTTTTCCTCGAGGGCTCCACGTCCTCGAGCTCCGACTTTTTGAGAGGCTCATCACGCAAGGGGTCTGCGCCGGGTGAGGTGTCCTCTTGCACCTGTCCCTTTGTGTCATCTTGGGCTCTGTGAGGTTCCTCGTTCTTCTCGCTGTGACCTATCGTCAGTGATTGTGGCGTTGACGATGGCGACATGTCTGCGCCTTCCGGCGAAGGCGTGCGTTCGACCTCTTTCTCGGTCAAAGCCGAGACCGAGGCAGAGGCAGAAGCAGAGGCAGAGGCAGGAGCAGAGACAAAGGCAGAGGCAGAGGCAGAGCTAGGCGGCGACTCCGGGCTGCTTGGCAAGATCAGAACGGAGGTGGAGGTATCCGTAGAGGGCGGAAGGCTGCCAGCGGAGTGAATCGACGGGACGTCGTCTCCCTCGCAGGGCGAGTCGGCCTCCTCAGCATCGGAAGGCAGCTCCTCAATCACGGCTACGCGATGGCTCCGGTTCGGGCTCATTGGCTTCCCGTGCAGTGCGATCGCTTCGTGGCCGTCAGAGTCGCTTTCCGTCCCACTGTCGCTCTCGTCGCTTTCCTCGTCTGACATTTTTTCCTCCTCAGCCTCTACTACCTGCTTCTTCGCGCTGGAGGGCAGCCCGAAGCCGGAGAGGTCCATGGCCGCTTCCTTGAGGTCAATCCCGAGCTCCAGCACGGAGTCAGATGCACCGCCGACCAGGGGCGCTGGTGGCATGGGGCGCTCGGGTGCAGCAGCGCCTTCAAAATAGCCCGCCATGATTTCGAAGAAAGCTTCCCTGGGAAGGCCTCGCTCTTCATCAACGTCGGCACGCTCGGCGACGTCACGAAGAAAGCTCGCTGCGGCCGGGAGCCACGTACGGAACTTCTTATTCTTGGGGAGATCTGCGAGCAGGCTTTCCAGGTCGTCCAGCGCGACGTTGCCGCCATGCGACGCCCACCTGGCGAACGCCTGCTCGAGGTTCGTCTCGCAGTACTTCTCCATGGCGCTAGCTAGCTAGCTAGCTAGCTGCACCTTTGCCACTCGCCTGTCGCCGTCCGAGCGCTCACACGCACGGGCGGCACGCGCTCTCTTTGCTGTCGAGTTCACCTCCCGGGAAAGGAAAGGAGTGCAGAGAGCCGTTTGCGCTTGTCTAACAGTAAAAGTTAGAGTGCTCCAGAGTCGCCTCGGCCAGGCAATGGCTACCGAGCCGCTCGATCAGCCGCCCGAACGCACTGGCTTGGCTGACTTGGCCTGGCTTTGCACCAGCTCCGTCCCGCTGAGCTCGGATCGCAGCAAGCCCTCGCGGCAGACGCGGCCCCCAAGTTGTCCCTTCGCGCGACCTCCTCGGGCTGAGCTTGGAGCGACGGCCGAGTCAGGCGGCGGCGAGGGGTCTCAGGCGAAGCTCCACGAGCCAGCCATAACTGACATCTGACCCGGGGAAGCCCGCAAGATGAGGTCTCCGAAATGGCTTCGAAGCGCTTCGAAGCCCCTTCGCACAAGACCTTGATCAGAGCCAAGCACGCGCCGCACGCTGTGCAAGGGTAAAGGCAAGCCTGACTCATGAGAAGGCCCCCGAGGGAACACGGGGACGCCGAGGCGGCGGTGGACCCGAGTCGGTGGGTGGTCCGGAGTAGCAGAACCGCGCGGGCTGCACGGGCTGCGCGGGCGAGCGCGCGGGCGCGCGAGCGGGCGAGAGCGGGCAGCCGGCGGCGCTGTGCACGGCGGCGGCCCTTGCGCTGTCTGTCCGTCTGTCTGCCTGGGAGCGAGCCCCCGAGCGGACGCGGGGCACGGGAGTGGGCGCGGCGAGGCGACCTGAGCCATGGGCGAGCGCGGCGCGCGCGGCGCGCGCGAGGAGCGTCGCCGAGGCGGCGAAGCGGCGGGGCGCGCGGCGCGCGGACCGGGCAACGCGCCGAGCTCGCGGCTGTGCGTGAAGAATGTGCCCAAGTACGCGACGGCGGCGCGCGTGAAGGAGTTCTTCTCGAAGCAGGGCTGCGAGGTGACCGACGCCAAGGTGCTTACGACGCCGGCCGGCGTGCCGCGGCAGGTGGCCTTTGTCGGATTCAAGACGGTGGATGACGCCACCCAGATGCGCAAGTTCTTCGACCGCGCCTTCTTTGACACGTGCCGCCTGAGCGTCGACTTCGCGCTGCCGTTTGGCGACAAGCGACTGGACCGCGGGGCGGGCAAGCTGGGCAAGCGCGCGCGCGAGACGGGCGCGGCTGCGTCCGCTGAGGATGGCGGTGACGGCGACGGCGAGGACGGCAACGGAACAAAGAAGAAGATGAAGAAGCAGGAGGGCAAGGCGCAGGACAAGAAGCTAGCGGAGTTCCTCAAGCTCATGCAGCCTCGTCGGCAGCAGCAATTTTGGGCGGACGAGGATGGCGGTGGGCAGGGCCAGAACGCGGAGGACGGCGAGGAGGAGGAGCAGGAGGAGGGAGACGAGGACGAGTCCTCGGGTGACGAGTCGGCTGCAGGCGAGGCGAAGAAGGATGCGGCTGACGAGAAGGCGGCGCATGCCGGCAAGGACCGCACGCCGCCCGTAACGGTGGCCGCCGAGTCGGGCCGCGTCTTCGTGCGCAACTTGTGCTTTGACGCGACTGAGGGCGACCTGGAGGCCGCCTTTTCCAAGTTCGGCCCTGTCTCAGAGGTGCACGTTCCGACAGACGACAGCGGCCGGTCGCGCGGCTTTGGGTACGTGACCTTTATGATCCCGGAACACGCAGTGGTGGCGATCGGGAAGATGGACATGCAGATCTTCCAGGGCCGCCTGCTGCATGTGATGCCGGCGCTGGACAAGGAGGACGGCAGCGCCGAGGCGCAGGTCCAGGGCGGCGGCGCCGGCGCGGAGAAGGCGCAGTCGTCTTTCAAGGCAAAGAAGGAGGCGGAGCGCAAGGAGCAGGCCAACGACGCGCGAAGCTGGAACGCACTCTTTGTACGCGGCGACGCGGCGGTCGGTGCGGTGGCCGCCGATCTTGGCATGGGCAAGAGCGAGCTGCTGATGGGCGACCCGGAGGAGGAGGACGGCAAGACGAGTGCAGCCGTGCGCATGGCGCTGAGCGAGACTCGTGTGATCGCTGAGACCAAAAAGTTTTTGGCGGGCGAGGGCGTCAATGTGGAGCTGCTGGAGCAAGGTGTGCGCGATCCGGCGAGCGTGGAGCGCAGCCGGGACACTTTTCTAGTGAAAAACCTCCCCGCGGAGACCGAACCGGCGCAGCTGCGGCAGATGTTCGCCAAGTTCGGTGACGTGGAGAAGTTCGTGCTGCCGCCGTCCAAGACCATGGCGCTGGTTCAGTTCTTCGAGCCCAAGGTCGCGAAGCGCGCCTTCAAGGGTATGGCCTACAAGCGATATAAGCGGGTGCCGATCTACCTAGAGTGGGCGCCTGCCAACGTGCTGGCCGACGAGGACCTTGCGCGCAAGCGCGCCGCCGTCGCGGACGTGGAAGCTGCTGCGCGCGCCGCCGTGGCCAGCGCTGCCGCAGCGAAGGCGCAGGAGCAGGGTGCTGATGCAGCAGAAGTTGAGGAGGATCCCGAGGAAGCCGCGGCCGCGGCGGCGCCGGTCGCGGAGGACGGCGCGGTGGTGGCGCGGCACACTCTCTTCGTCAAGAACCTCAACTTCGCCACGCGCGAGCCGCAGCTGCAGGCGCTCTTCGAGAAGATCGCCGGAAAGGGCAGCGTGTCGCACGTGTCGATCCCGCGCAAGCACGGGCGCGACGACCTGTCGATGGGCTTTGGTTTTGTGGAGTTCCGCGACGCGAAGGCGTGCCGCACCGCGCTGCGTAAGGGCCGCGGCCAGAAGCTCGACGACCACGAGCTTGACCTGAGCATCTCGAAGCACCAGGCGGACCCTGCTGCCGCTGCTGCTGCCGCCGCGGCTGCCACCGCCAAGAAGGGCGTGCGTAAGGCGTCTACCAAGCCAACGCTTATTCGGGCTGACGCAAAGGCGGCCGAGGAGGCGACCAAGATTATCATCCGCAACCTGGCCTTTGAGGCGAACCGCAAGGAGCTTCGCCAGCTGGTGGCTGCTTACGGCCAGGTCAAAACGCTGCGCATCCCGAAGAAGCCGGATGGTTCCCACCGCGGATTCGCCTTTGTGGACTTCGTGACGCACCAGGAGGCGCGCACGGCCTTTGCAGCGCTCACGAACTCGCACTTTTACGGTCGCCACCTTGTGATCGAGTGGGCGCAGGACGACATGAGCATGGATGCGATGCGCGCCAAGGCCGCCGAGGCTCTGGAGCAGTGAAGAAGATTTGGAAATAAAGTCACAGATTTCGTTCTCGTCTTGGTACGCGGCTCCCTGATGATGACAGGGAGAGGCGCAAACTCTTTCCGCAAGGTGAGGCGCACGTGCGGCACGCACGCTTGCGGCGCGCACGCTGGCCTTTTCCGAGCGAGACAGAGAGCGAGAGCGAGAAAAAAGACAACGGGGAAAGCGAGAGCGCCGAGCTTGCTCGCTCTGCGATGCGCGCCAAGGCCGCCGAGTCTCTGGAGCAGTGAACAAGATTTGGAAATAAAGTCACAGATTTCGTTCTCGTCCTGGTACGTGCCTCCCTGATGATGACAGGGAGAGGCGCGAACTCTTTCCGCAAGGGGAGACGCACGTGCGGCACGCACGCTTGCGGCGCGCACGCTGGCCTTTTCCGAGCGAGACAGAGAGCGAGAGCGAGAAAAAAGACAACGGGGGAAGCGAGAGCGCCGAGCTTGCTCGCTTGCTCGCTCGCTCGCTCGCTCGCCCGCTCGCACGTCCGCCCGCCCATACGTTCTTTGTGAGGTGTGAGAGACGATCCAGGCCAGGCAGGCATTCACAGCCTGTCAAACCTTGACGACCTCCTCGTCAGCCCACTTGTGCATGCGCAAAACTCCGTCCCAGCCTCCGGAGAGTATATGCTGCTCCTTGCGCGAACCACGAGGGCGCACAGCGAGCGCGCGCGCGTAGTCCTCGTGAGTCCTCACACCAGGCGTCATGGGGCGGCGCAAAGGCAGGCTGGCGTCGGCGAGACCTGCAAGCACCATGCCGTCGTCAGCGGCGGTGGCAATGCATGGCGTGCTGTCGCGCGGCGAGGAGAAGACCGCGACGCGGTGCACAGCGCCGCCGTGTCGCGCGCCGTCGCGCTCCAAGAACCCCATGCGAACATCGAGCAAACCGACGCAGCCGGCCTGAAAGCCGGCCGCGAGGAAGGCCTTCCCGTCCATGTCAAAGGCGCAGAGCGAGAGAGCCGCGCCAGCGCGCTCGCCGAAGCGGTACGCTGCCACCGGCGAGGCCTGCGTACGTGGGTCCCACATGTTGACGCGGCCATCCTGGTGTGCCGACGCCAGCGCCGACCCAGAATGGACCACGTCGTGCGCGAGCGGGGCCGCAAAAGCGCCATTCCAGCTCCCTGGCGTGAGCGTGGCAACCGGGGCATCCGGCTTGGCCAAGTCCCACACCTTGACGGTGCCATCGTATGAGCAGCTTGCCAGCGGCTGCGCGCCCCCGTGCGCGGCCACGGCCGTGACAACGTCTTCGTGATCTGCGAGCGTGCGCTGCAGGCAGAACTCCCGCAGCCCGCCCACTTCGTCGAGGGAGAACACATACACATTGCCGTCGTCGGCCGCCACTGCCACGGTCTTCTTGTCCGTAACCCACGTCACGTCCGCTAGGCTCGTCATGGCGGGCACGGCGCACCCGGACCGCAGCGCGGCGCGCGGCTCCGCCGCCGGCGCCAGTGCGTCATCGTCAACCTCAAACAGCCTCAGCTGGCCGTCCCATACATTTCCCGTCAGCCTCGAGCTCGCCACGACCGCCAGCGACCCGTCGCCGCAGAACGCCGCCGCGTCCACGCTCCTGGACCCCGCCCACGCCTTGACGGGCTCGCCCACGCCGTCCAGCATCGTCCCCACGTCCTCGCTCGCTGGGCGGCCAGCCTGCAAGCCGGCAAGTCAGCTCGCCAGCCGAGCGCCGGGGCCCCGCGGGCCTGTCGCCGCCTTTTTCGCGCCGCTACCCGCGCGCCTTCGCCGCGCTCTCCGCCACGATCTCCGCCGCCGAGTTTGCCGACAGTGCCCGCGTCCACCCGGCCAATGCAGCATTGGCCGTTCGCAAGAACCGCATTGGCTTCGTTCCGAAACCGCCGACCCAGCGCTGCTGCCTCTGGTGGACAAGTTCACGGTGCTCTGATCAGACGCGCCACGTACCAGCTGGCCCAATCTCTCCGCGCCCGGCTTCGTCGCCGTCTTCTTCGCGATCGCTCAGCAGTTCCATGGCACAAGCTAGGCAGCGACGTCCCGGCCGGGGTCTGGCGACTGACACGCTGCTCGCGGAGCGCAAGGCTCGCCTCTCGCTTCGACCGCGGGCGGACGCAGGGAGGCACGCAGATGGTGGCCGACCCGACCCTGCTCCCCCACGCGACCATCGCAGCAAGACGCCACCATCTGAGATTTGCGCGGGGCGTCTCAGCATCCGTCGGCGCTGTAGCGCAGATGGCCGCTGCAGCCTGCAGGCTGCAGGCTGCCGGGCCGCTGCGGCTGCAGGTCCGAGTCCAGGTGCTCTGGCCATGGCACTGCCACAACTTTCTTCGGACGCAGGAAGCAGCAGTGACGAAGTCCCGCGTACCCTACGCTGCACGCCTTTGGATTGCGCCAGCGTCGTCGCGCCCACGCGCCCAGGTCTGCACAGTCATCATCAGCGGCGTGGCGTCGTACCTCGCAGGCCGGAGCAGCGCGCGCGGGGCGGGCGGGCGGCAAAGCGGCAAAGCAAAGCAGAGCGGAGCGCGCGGCGGAGCGAGCGAGCGTGCCTGGTCTTGTCCTGGCGGGGGGGGGAGGGGAGAGAAAGAAGGAGGGAGGATGTCGCTGGAGACCGCGCCGCATGGCGTGGAGGGCATCACCTGCGTGGTGACGGGCGGCAGCGGGCTGGTCGGGCGGCGGCTGGTGGAGATGCTGGTGCAGCGCGGCGCGGCCAAGGTGGTCTCGTTCGACCTGCGCGACCCGGAGCCCGGCGAATCGCTGGAGTTCCTCTCGCCCGAGGAGAAGGCGAAGGTGGTCTACATCAAGGGCGACCTGACCAAGCCGGCCGAGGTAAGCAAGGCGTTCGAGGGCGCGGACTGCGTGTGGCACATGGCCGCCCTGGTGGGCCCCTTCTTTCCCAAGGGCCTGTACTACAAGGTCAACTACGAGGGCACGCTCAACGTCATCAACGCGTGCAAGGAGCATAACATTGGCCGTCTCATCATGTCCACGTCGCCGTCCACGCGCATGGACGGCAGCGACATCGACGGCCTCAAGGAGGAGGAGCTGCCGAACCCAAAGCCCGGCGAGTTTCTCCAGGCGTACGCCGAGACCAAGTCCATGGGCGACAAGGCCGTCCAGGAGGCCTGCTCTGACACCTTTTTGACCGTGTCCATCGGCCCTCATCAGGTGTACGGCCCGCGCGACGGCCTCGCGCTGCCCAACCTCATGCACGCTTGCCGTACCGGCAAGCTGCGCATCTTTGGCAGCGGCAACAACCGCATCAGCTTCACCTACGTGGACAACTACTGCCACGCGCTCATCATCGCGTACGATAAGCTGTACAAGGGCTCGCCGGTGCTCGGCAAGTTCTACATCGTCACGGATGGCGACATGGACACCTACTTCTGGCAGGTCATCAGCAACGCGAGCGAGTACTTGGGCTATGGCTCGCTCATGGACAAGATGCATCTGCCGACCTCGCTGCTCTACAGCATCGCCTACATGCTCAAGGGCGTCACCTACGTCACCGGCACGCAGTTCCGCATTAACCCCTTCAACATTCGCATGCTCACCATCCACCGCCTCTTTGACATTACCAACGCCAAGCGGGATCTCGACTATGAGCCCATCGTCTCCTCCAAGGACGGCTGGAAGATGACCCTCGACTGGATGAAGGCGAACGAGGAGTGGTGGCTTGGGAAGGCCTCCAGCAGCCTCAAGAACTAGCTGACCAGAGCCGTCGGCTGCTGCCTCAAAGCCACTTGTGAAGAACCGCAACCTCAGCCGCGCCACTCCAGCAACAACAACAACAACAACTACAACTACAACATCATTGGAATCATCGCTTTCCCCTTTGTCTCTCTCTCTTCCGACTGTCTGATGACTCTGATTCTGCCTCGCTCTTGCTCTCCTTGCCTGCGCCAACCACGGCGCCACGCCATGACTCCTTCCCCGGGCCTGTCCGAGGCTGCCCGCCTCGCCGTACCAGGCGGCTTACATGTACCGCATCGACCCTCCCTTCGATTTTTTCCCTCGCCGCGGCGCCGCGGCGCTGGCAGGGAAAGCAGGCGAAACGAAGCAAGCCCTCCCTTTCTCCGCCGCGCGCGCGCGCGCGCGGCCAGCCGCAAACCGGGACGAGCGCGAGCGGTGGCGGCGCGGGCGGCGGCGCAGCGGGCGAGCGGAAAAGGGAGGGCGCTAGCGGGCGCGAGGATCACAGCAGCGCGCGAGCGAGATGGCGGAAAACGCGGCCGCCGCCGGCAGCGTCGGGATGGGGCAGGCCGGCGCGGCGCTGGACGAGGCGGCGGCCGCCGTGGACGCGCTGGCGACCGCCTTTCCGAACATCTCGCGGCGCGCGCTCGGGCTCGTGTACGCTGCGCAAGGCAGAAGCGCGCCCCAGGCGTCCGTCTGGCTCGCGGAGAACGAGCAGAGCGAGGAGTTGCGCGCACTTGTTGCGCAAGCAGCGAACGAGCGCGGCGGTGAACAGGAGCGGGACCAAGACCGGGATGAAGACCATACCCAGGACCAGGACCAGGACCAGGACCAGGACCAAGAAGAGCACGAAGGAGGAGGAGGCGAAGAAGATGAAGATGAAGATGTTGGCCCTGGCCAGAGAGGGGGGCAAGAACGGAACCAGGACGACGAAGATGACGAGGGTCCGGGCGATGAGGATGAGGGCGTCTTCACCATTGAGAACCAGGGCGGCGACTTCGTCTTCTTCCGCCCGCACAAGCGCGCCCGACGTAGGGTGGCGCCAACACCGGTAGACGAGGCTGCTCAGGACGAGCCGCGCTTCTGGGTGCGCGTCGACGACAAGGTCATGCTCAAGTCGCACTTGGAGCTGCTCAATATCTCGCTACGGAGGTGCGCACACAAGAGCGTGGCTGTCCTCAACACGCGCTCGCACGTGCTGGACCGTGCAGAGGCGACACGCCGGCTCCTGCGCTGGTCGTGCGCGGTCACGCTGGGCCGCGCCACGCCGGAAACTTTTTCGGCGGACCCGAAAAAGCGCGAAGTCCAGAACCCGGCCGAGATGGGCTACTGGTCGCACTTCTTCGACTGCGAGGACGTCGACGAGGTGTGGCGCGCCATGTGTAGCGCGCACTTGGCCACACGCGTCGCCTTTGGCGACTACTTTGAGATCCGCACGTGCCGGGGCGCCGGCCAGGGCGACGCACAGGAGTCTTTCGACGCGCTGGATTCGCTTTCGCGGACTCGCCGCGGAGCCGTCTGCTTGCTCGTGCCGTGCCTTCCCCACGAGCCGACGCTCGCTGCAGTGGGCGCCTCCATCTGCAGGACACTCATTCTGCGCGACCCGGTCTACTTCCGCCGCCGCACGGTCGAGGAGATCAAGCTGCTGGAGCGCTGCGACCTCTCGTCGGCGCCCACGACGGACGCCGCGGAAGACTTGTGCAATCACGGTCCAATGTGCGCGCGTCTCGGCGTGTGCACTCGTTTCTACGAGTTCTTTGATGTGCTTAGCCGTGACGAGCACCTCCTGGCGAGCCAGTATAAGCTGGCTCCCAGTCCTGTTCCGGTCATCTCTGTCACCACCGACGCGGACGAGGGCCGTCGCAACCGCCTACCTGGCGGCAGCCTCCGCCTGCGCCCACCTGCCTTTCGCCACAACGAGGCGCCCTACCAGCTCTTTCGCGTCTGCGGCATTCGCTGGGTCCCGGTGCCTGACGCCTGACTGTGAGTATGCCGCTTGCTGGAAAGAACATAAAAGGAAAGAATACAAAGGAGAAGAAGATTCATTGCCGTTACCTCAATTTCCCTCCTCTGCTCCCCGTACCATCAGTCTGGCTGGCCGCCTTGTACATCTCACACGCGGAAAAACGGCAAGTTGCCTCCCTTTTCTTCCCGGAATGGCAAGGGAACTAAGCTCACAGTAAGGCCAACGGAGCTTTTCTCGGGATTGTTCATGTGCGGACGAACCTGCAATCAGTGTCACGGTGCCGAGCCGACGTTCGCCCTCGAACCGGTCGTGCACCAGGAGGAAAAAGGGCAGCCAGCGCCCATCGGCTGGACGCGGTCTCTCTCTCTCTCTCTCTCTCTCTCTCTCTCTCTCTCTCTCTCTCTCTCTCTCTTTCGTTTCTGTCGAGGAACACGCATCTCCTCGAGGCGAGCCGCCGCGGCCTGCATCCGCCTCCAAACAAATCTCAAGTCCTTTCCCCCAGGCCAAACTCGGGCTCCGAAGGAACTTGATCCCGCGCGAGCGAGATCCGCGCGCCACCCCTCACGAGCGGAAGCTCCCCAAAGACAAGAGGAGAGTCCTCTTCGACTTTTCCCTGCGCGGCAGCCCACAAGGGGAACACAGGGCACTGGTCCCAACGGCCCTTTTTATTGTCACGCTCCGAGTCCGCTGCAAGGCGCATCAGGCTGCGTAGGCCCAGCCAGCCCGCACGCAGCCCCACGCGCCTCCGCGCGGCAGCTCGCGCGGGCCGGCCTCCTCGCTCCAAGGTAGAACGCGCGTGCACGACGCAGCGCCCAAGCGGCCATGCGCCGCGTCCTGCCTGCGAGGCGGTCGCGGGCTGGGGTGGTGCTGGTGCTCCTGGGCACCCTCGTGACAGGACTGCGGCTGGACCTCTCGGTTGCGGACGACGACCTCGTCCGGGTCATCTGCAAGGACCTCGCGGCCTTGGACGCGACCGCGCAGCGCTGTCAATGCGTGCAGCACGCGAGCACGCACGCCAACGGCACGGCCTGCGCTTGCGAGGCGGGCTATTTCCGCAGCGAGGCAGGCGTGGCCTGCATTCCGTGCCCCGATGGCTACTTCAAGCCAGACATTGGCAACGAGGAGTCGCTCTGCGTTCCCTGCCCGGCACTTGCGGAGTCTGCAGCGGATGCGACGACCTGCAGCTGCGAAGGGGGCGGCCTCGGGCTGATCTTCGACAGCACGGCTAACGCGTGCGTATGCGAAGAGGTGGCGTACCTCTCAGCCGTGAACGCTGTCGTGCAGCAGCCCTTTCTGTACCTTGCCGATGACGCGGCTTTGCAGCTGGCCAAGGCGTTCCGACTTGGCGACTACTTTAACATGGTGGACGACGTGCAGGCGGACGCAGACACGCGCCAATGGACAGTCGTGCTCACGCAGGACGGCCGCGCAAACCAAACATTGGAGACTTCCCTGAGCGACCCCATGATTATTGACGTGAACCGGGGCGGCGACTCGGTTTCACTTACGGTAGTGTCCACATGTGCGCTGCGAGAGGACGAAGCCGTGCGGATCGAGCTCCCCAGCTACGGCGTGCGCGCTGACGCAACCTTCATGGGTGGCTCGTTGCAGGTCTCTTGGAGTACGGTAGACACGAGCGACGAACTACAGGCGCTCATGGAGCTGCCAGATAGCGGCGGCTTCGCCGCGGTCGGCGAGCCGAGCCGCACAAATATCAGCTGGGCTGTGCCTGCGACGGGCCTCGGGATTTGGGCGACGGCGAGGAATGCGAGCACGCCCGTAACCCCTGTGTGGCTTGGGCTCTCGGACACGTCGTTGCGAGTCTCGGCATGGTCCGCCATACGCGTCTCGAGCGGCTTTGCGATTCATGCACACGTCAGGTACGTGGTGACCTCGGCCTGGGGCCCGTGCGAGTGTTCCATGGAACGGCCTCGGAGAACGCGCACCGTAGGTTGCGAAAGACTCGTCGCCTCGGAGGCGTACGAGGATACCTCTCTGGAATATTGCAAGCTCGCCGGCCTGGCGGCGCCTCTATCGCAAGAGCCCTGCTTCACTTGCCAAGGGCGCAGCGCCGCACAGTGGGTCCACTCAGGGACCTGGACGGCGTGCTCCTCTAGAGACTGCACGCTGGCTGGGACGCAGCGCCGGTCTATAGCGTGTGTGTCGGCGCAGGGCATTCTGCAAGGGGAGGTGGAAGCAGAGATGGCCTGCGGCGAGGTGCCGGAGGACCTCTTACCCCTGGAGCGGTCGTGCAACACGGTGTGCGAGCCTGTGGTACAGGCCTCGGCACTCTCATCGGGCTGCATCACGAGGCGCTGCGTGGACAATGTGACGGGCGGCGCGCTGGATGTCGCGGCCTGCCCCGCGTTCGAAAGCGCGAGCGCCGGCTGCCAGGGTTGGACCCCGTGCAGCGAGTCGTGCGGCTCGGGGTTTGCCTACGCGCTGGACGACACGATGGCAGAGCGCAAGTGCAACACTCTGACATGCTCGCCTGCCGTGCGTCTTTGGACGGCAGGTAGCAAGGAGGAGGTCTGCGTCGGCGCCGACCTCTTGCTCGCGCCGACCTGCACAGGGGTGGGCCGAGAGATCGGGTGCGACTCGTTGTGCACGGGCGACACTGGTGCGCGTCGCGCCCTTGCCCTCTCGTACGTGAGCACGGACGTGGTGGAAGCCGAGGTGGAGCGCCGCTGTCCAAGGAGCGACGTCATGACGCCCAGCGGCGCGTGCTGCCCGGCCGGGGCCGTCTTGGACGCCTCTGGAGCGTGCTGCGCGTCCGGATCTATTGACGCCTGTGGCGTCTGCGACGGAGCAGATGTCTTCGTTGACCTTCACGGGCGGTGCTGCGCGGTCGTGGACGCCGCCGGGTACTGCTGTGCACAAGGGACAGACGTGCTGGGCGTCTGCGGTGGCACCGCCTTCGATTTGGCGGCAAGTATGGCGGAGTGCGGGAACGGCGTCTGCGAGGCCGGCGAGGCTTGCGAGGCGGGACAAGCGGATGGCGTCGACAGCGCCACCACCGCGTGCTGTCCCCAGGATTGCCCGTTCAGGCATCACCGATGCCCAGCGGAGCTGGGGCCGGGCTGGGCCTCCGCGCGGCCATGTGGCGGGCATGGGCGGTGCCTACCAGCGCAAGGCATTTGCGACTGCTATTCAGGAGCCGGGCGTCGCTCGGTGGTGCCCTTTGAGTCTTGTTCGGACGCGGCGAGCTGCGCGAGCGGTCACACGTGGACCACCAAGGGCTGCGTTGAGGACGGCGCCCTGATGCTTTTGCTGTGCTCCAACAAGCGGCGCGACGAGGGCGAGGAGGGCGTGGATTGCGGCGGCTTCTGCCCGTACGAGTGCGTGGCAACGCTATCGCCCACGGCGCAGGGCCCGTCGCCCACGCAGCAGCCGACAATCCTGGTCATGGCGCCCACGTCGTTGCCATCGGCCGCTCCAACGACCTTGGAACTGACCTCGCGCAAGCTGTGGATTCCTATTCTAGCCAGCCTTGGCGGGCTCACGCTGTGTGCCAGCAGCTGCTTCCTGGTCGTGTGCCTGCGCGCACGCAAGGTGGAGCGCGAGGTGCGCAGAAAAAAGCGCAAGGTGGATCCTGACCCGAGCGCGGATGAAGCCACAAAGGCAGCACGCGGAACGAAGGATGTGGCGCCTGGACCGCAGCATCGCAAGCGAAGCGTGACTGCGCCGGCGCTGCGGAGCGCCGCCACAAATGATGGCGTTTCGCGAGGGGCTGCTCCGGCCCCAGTTTCGGTGGACGCGCGGCTCGAGGAGCTACTTCGCCGCGAAGAGGTTCTGGCCTTGGACATTGCCATGGAGGGCTGGTTGGAAATGCGCTCACGCAAGAAGAAGGGCGGCGCTCCGTCGCCGCGACATTCTCCCCAGATCAAGGGCAAGGAGAGCGCATCCTCGAAGCGGTCCAAGCGCGCGGTCTATGGGGTGTTGAAACCGGTGGGCGAGCTCCTCCTTTACAGGGACATGGTGGCGTCCGGCTATGGCAACATCTACATGCAGCTCAAAGAGACCATCAACGTGCGCAGCATCACCCGCGTCAGTGTCGAGGGCGCGCGGCTCCGGCTCCTGCACGGGGATCGAATTTGCCACGTCTTTGACGCGAGGGGCAGTCGCGAAGCGCAGGTCTGGGCAGAGGTTCTCCAGACACTCGTGGACTTGTACGCGGAACAGAGGCTGCAGTCCTCGAGGAGGACTCAACCCATGGAGTCGGAGCCAGTGGTGAAGTGGGCGGAATCCAGAGCGGCAGCGGCTACGGAAAGTAGGCATGGAAGTCTCGTCGTTGACGTCTCCGGGTTGGAGCCGCCCTCCGTGCCGGCGCCAAGTGCGCCTATTGCGCCGGACCTCCCGATGAAGCCGGGGCGATTCCGCAGTCGTTCCTCGACGAGGTTCATGGCGCCCAAGGCGAGGAGGAGCGCCTCGACGCCGCCACCTCCCCTGCCGCCCTGGCCCGAGCACGGCTTTCAGGCCAGCGCGCAGTCCGAGGAGTCCGCGTTTGCAGCGAGGAGAATAGAACGCAGAGCCTCGCGCGGACGCCGAACACAGTCCATGAGTCCCGTGCGGCGTGTCTCGGTTCGTGCGGCGCTCGCCGCGGGCGCCTCAGAATTCGAGGTGAACGACGACATCTGGGCACGCTTTCAGAATAGCTTTCAGGTCTGACAGTGAATGCGATCATCGGCATGCGCCAGTTTATTTTGCCTCTTTGTTTAGCCAGCTGGGATGATACCAAACCACCACTGCCTTGATGCAAGTCCGTGGCCGGCCCCCGTGGACACAACTCACGTCAGCCATGCCAGAAGAGATACACTGTCAGGTCAGTCCGGCGAAAAAGGGTTGTTCTGTGGAGGGTCGGTCAGGGTACCACACCGCGGCTCGCTGGCGGCGCGCTGCAAGCAAGCCTGCAGCAAACAAAAGGCTGCGAGACGAGAGCGAGCGAGCGGACGGCGCGCGCGCTTGCTTGTGCGGCAGGGCGGCGGCGGCGGCGGCGGCGGTGGCGGCGGGCGCGGACAGAGCGGAGCGCGCAGCGCAGCACGAGCACCATGGAGGGCAACTCGCCGGTGACGAACCCCAAGTACACGGTCATTGACCCCAACCCCTCGTTTGGCAAGATCTTCTCGCACATGCAGCCCGCGGACCTGGGCACCTGGGCGGTCGCCGCGGTTGGCTCCGGCACCTACGGCTACATGGTGGGCAAGTACAACCGCAGCCTCATGATGACCGGCTTCGGCTTCGTCGGCTTCACTGCCGGCTGCATGCTCGCCATGCAGAACTCGTACGCCCGCCTGCTGGGCGAGCGGAGGTAAACTATACAGAAGGAGAGCTTAGCGTAGGTCCGTCCATGTCTTCTTCTTTCTTCAAACGCGATGTGAGCGTCAGCGAGCATCATCATCAAGGAGCCCGCATACAAAGAGAGCGAGAGAAGCGTCGTCGCTTGCGTCAAGCAAAGCTGCGGCCTGAAGCTTGGAAACAAGGTTCCCTGTCGCTAGCATGCATGCGGGCTTCAAGTGCAGCTTACCACGTTCTTGTTTGACGTAACTCGGCACGCAAAGCTATAGCTAGCTAGCTAGCCTTCGCCCGAGTCCCAAGAGGGACCGCATTGTTGACCTTGCAGACTGCGAGCGAGCAGCGCGAGAGCTGAAGCGATGCGCTTGACGCGTCGTGCCATGCCGTCTCATGCCTTGCCCTAGCGTGCTGTGCCGTGTAGCTGCCTGCAGCCATCAAGTGGACACACATCGTCGCAGCAACCTCCCTGTGGCCTTCAGGCCAGCACCAGGCGGCTGCAATTGCATCGTCTTGGCCTGTTGAGCGACTGAGCTGCATGGCAAACGCGACGTGACACCATCATTCTTGGCACGAGCAATGGAGTCACCATCATTCTTGGCACGAGCAATGGAGTCGCGGGTGGAGGATCGCCCTCTTCGCCCACATCAGAGTCTTGACAGCGAGCTTGACTCGAAGCGAGACGAGGTCGTGCGAAGATGACTGCCACAAGAACACGACGGGGAAAATGTTCATAGCAAGGTAAAACGGCCGACCTCATTGCCCAGGCACCTCATCCTCGCGTCACGGGGAAACGATGTCACCATCAGCCGCGCGCTCGTTACACCTTCGGAAGAACTTGCGGAAGGCACGCGCGCGCAGTCATTGCTGGCGCAGGCCGGGAGGAGAGACGCGGAGAAAGGCAACAGGCCCATGATGCTGGACTGCAACGTGGTTACTTTTGCGCGGCGTAAGCGCGAGCGCAAGCGTAAGCGCATGGACGTCCGCCGCAAGCCCGCAAGCTCGATCGGCCACGCCGCTGCGCTCGGGACTACTGCCAACTGTCTCGCCATCGCAAGGTGCCAGTGCCGTCACTGCACGTGGGTCGGAGCCAGGCCAGGCCGGGCCAGGCCAGGCCGGCGGGCATGCCTCGCAGCCATCTTGGTTGCAGCCAGCTCAGCGGCAGGCCGTTGCGGTGCTGATCGATGTTTCGCGAGCCTGGACGGGCGCCGCCGCCCGGGCGCCAGCTGAACAGGACGCGCGTGCCGCGCGGTAGTAGACCCGTAAGTTACAGTGAACCTGAAAGGCATCAATCGGCCTTCGCCGAGGACTCGGACTCGGACGACTACGGTGGTGGCCATGGCGGGCTCACGGTGTGCGCCGAGTGCGCCGGCGCTATCTCATAAAAACATGGGGACTCCGCGACGATGTCCCTGTCCTCGGTTCAGTTTGTGAGGACGATGCGAGCGCTCGCTCCCCGAGCCCGCTCTTGCGCTGCGCGGCCGACTGCCCGTCGGCCTCGCCCGCGCGGGGCTGGGGCTGGCAAACTGGTGGCGCTCGGGCGGCGGCGGCCTCTGCGCAAGTCCCGAGGCTGTTGGCGCGCGCGCGCGCGAGCGCGCGCCCGCGCTCGTGCCGCAGCGCCGGACCGGTCGGCTGCCCGCCCAGGCACGGCTGCGCGGTTGACACCCGCCACCGCCCATCGCTGAGCTGGGACGAGCCCGGCTTCGCAGGCGCGGCGGCGTCCTGCGCGCGCAGATGCCGAGACCCGGTCGGGCGCGGATGCGAGCGGGGAGAAGGAGACCAGCAGGCACTCGCGCGCGACGCGCCTCGACGCGTGCGAAGCCTGCGAAGCCAAACCCAAAGCCTACGGATAGAGGGCTCGCCCGGGCAGCACGCCGCGCGAGACAAGACTCACTGTCAGGCGCACGAGGGAGGCGCGCCGCAGCAGAACCGCCCGCGCGAAGCAGCAAGAGGTGCTTTCTGCGAAGTTTGCAGACCCGGGACCAGCCATCGGCGCAGCCCGCGCTTCGCCGGGGCCAGGTTCACCAAGTCCAAAGCAAACGTGCAGCGAGACTTCCGCGACGCGGAGCAAGCACCGCGCCGGCCGGCACGGTCACGATCTCCACGGCCGAGGCTGCAAGCGCATCCCTCCGCCGCTCGAAGCAAGGAACGATTGCGACGCACACGGAGGTCGAGCGCCCAGCGCCGTGGCGCTTCGGGCCAGCGCTTGGCGAGGAGGCCGAGAGTGGTGGTGAAGACGCCTTTCATAGCACGTGTTCGCCAACTGGGCCGAGTGCCAGCCCACGCTCTGGTGGCGGTGCACCTCCCCACGGCGGCAGTTTCAGCCTTGCCGTGGTTCACGACAGTCTCGCGGACGAGCCTCTGTGGGACGAGTTACTACCTTTGCTTGAAGAGCCGCCGTCCATGAACAGGTTCCGTGTGGAGGAGGATCGCCACAGGAAGCGCCACCGCCATCCTGGGGCCGCCTCGCCTCTAGCGTACCAGCAAGACCAGCACGTTCAGCTACTGCCGCCATCGCTCTTGCCATCGCCGCCGCCGCGAGGACCTCCGCCAACGTCGCATGAGCACCTCGTGTACGAGACGCATGTCGAAGAAAGGCAGTCGTCTTGGTCGCCGCCATACGACGCAAATGTACACGCTCCTACCGTGACCCCGTCGCAGGTGGCCGTCTGGTATCCGGAAACCGACGCCAACGTCTTTGGCGTTCGTGTCGACCGTGTCGCGCAGCCCGAGTCTGAACTCCAGCTGCAGCCGCTGCCGCCCTCCCCACCGTCGCCGCCGCTGCCACCGCCGCTGCCACCGCTGCCCGTGAACATGAGCGCCGGCCCGCATGTTGCACCCGTGTACTCTACCTCGTCGTCGTCGTCCTCCTCGTCGTCCTCGTCGTCCTCCTCATCTCATCGACCTGGAGACGCGATCGACTCGGTCGCGCTGAGTGCAGTAATTGCGGGCATCCAAAAAGAGGCCGAGGACGCGGTCCGAGACCGTGGTGGCGACCGGAGCCCACGAAGCCCGGCGGCGCCACCCGCAAGCGCAAAACGACGAAAGACTCAGACAGGTGGTGGCGGGTCGAGCGCGCCGCGACTCTCGGTCAAGGACTCATTCTGGTTCCTAGCGACGATGGAGGAGTACCATGCGCAGCAACTGAGCGAGCAAGAGCGAAGCGTGCTGTATGTGGAGGAGCTGCGCGGCAAGGCGAAGCACCGCAACGCGATTTTGTTCGAAGACGACCTAAACTTCGTGCTGCGCAGGGGTGCTGCGCCAGTAGACTTTGACGAGCACGCCTTCCGCGCCAGCTCGTGCAGCGATAGCCGCGTGTACCTGGTGCGGCAGGCGACGCGCGATGTGATGCTGGCATACTCGACGAGCCTCCTCCATGCGCCGGCCAAGAGCTGCATCTGGTCCGCTCTCATGTATCGCGTGGCGCACCACTTGCGGCGCAGCGGGTTCGCGGACGTCTACACCGCGGAGCGTGTCGAGGGGGTCAAGCACAAGGAGGCCACCCTCTTTGTGCAGGGCTACCACATTTCGCGCTCCAACTTTACCAAGCTGTGCCGTCAGGTCTTGCTCCGTGAGACGGACCTCCGCCGCCGCAGCAAGGCCGCCGATGCCACAGCTTGGGCTCCCTGTCAAAGCTAAGTTAGTTATAAAAGTTACGGTGGTACCAGCGAAGAAGAGAACCTTGACCAAAAGCCGTCAGCGCCCGTCAGCGCCCGTCAGCTCGCGTCAGATCGGCGCACCGCCAGCAACTTGAGCGTTCTCTTGCGCGAACTGCCAGTGTCCAGCAAGGCGCCGGCCATCCGCCTCTCACTGCACCGTGACGCCGGCCTGTCGGCGGACGAAACCGTGACGTCGTGGTGGGCGACGTGGCTGCTGATCCGGCCCGGCCCGAGAGCGGCCACTGCAGTGCAGCAGTGGCCGGGAAACGCGTTGAGCTGGACTCGGAGGCACTTGGAGAACCAAACCAGTCAACTGCAGCGGCAGCGGCAGCGGCAGCGGCGGCTCCGAGTCGGACCAGGGCGTTGCGTGCCTGCCAGGCCAGGGCTAGCCAGCACTGTGGCACTGGCCATGGTGGACCAGAGCTGGTGCTGCGGTCGCGCCGCGCTCTGATCATCATGCGCTGGCCGCACGTCGTCGGTTCCCTTCCTGGCCGGGCCGTCCGGATGCGTCCGAGACCCGACTTGGAGAGCGATGCCATGCTCGCTCGCTAGCGAGCGTGCAAACAACACCGACCATGGCGGCCAGCGTGACCACGACTCGACCCGGAGAGCAGTGGCTTGGCTGCGTTGTGCTCGGGCTGTGCAAGACGCGACTCACGAGCTAGCCTAGTTGCTCGACGCTGCGCTTCGCTGCATTTCCTTTGGAGCGCTCGCTCTCCATCCGAGAGGCCCCGCCAAACTGATGCGGCGAGCTAGCTTGCAGTCATCACAGTCACCGCCAGCGCTGGCATACTAACCTGGCAACAACCTGGCGCCAGTCCCGTAGTCGCAGACTCGCGAGCGCCGCGACCCCACGGAGCTCCGAGCGCGGCCCCACCACCACCCCAAAGCACAGCGAGCTGCGCTGCCGCGACGGCGCGAGCGCCCGCGCCCGGCCTGGCCGCGCCTCAGCTGGCCTCAGCTGGCCGCAGCTGGCCCCGGGGCAAACGAAGTTCTAGCCGGCGCTGCAGTCACGGCGGGAAAACTTGCAGTGAAAACTTGCAGTGATCATGATGATGAGCGCGTGTGCTGTCACGCTGTGCTGTCACGCTGCAGTGAGGTCAGCAGGGCGACCTCATCATCCCCGTCGAGTCCGAGTCGGCGCAGAGCAGGCGAGCCAGCGCCTCCGGCCGCCGACCCGGCGCCGGGGGCGCGCGAACGGCGGCACTGCTGGCAGCCTGACTCGGAGGAAGCTGAGCGGGCGGGCGGCCAGGTCACGCGGCGCGGCGGGCGCGGCGGCGGGCCCAGCTCAGCTCGCTCGGGCTCGGAGCCTCCGGGCCTCCGGCCTGCAGTGGCCGGCGGGCGCGCTGCGCTCGGCTGTCGTGGCCGACGCCGCGCGCCAGCCTGCCTGTGCCTGCGCTCGGACCGCGGCTCCGGCGGCCAGTCGGACTCCGGCCAGCGAGCTGCCGGGCACGCTGCGCAGCGCTGGCACGCGGCGCGAGTCAGAGCAGCCGCAGCTGACCAGGCCTGCAGTGCCACTGACCGTGACTCGGAGCGGCCAGCGCCCGGGCGTGGCCGCGCTGGCCATGGCCGCGCGCCGCGCGCGACGGCCGCGCCGTGCCACGTGCAGGACGCCGCCGCTGGCCAGCTGAGCGCCGGCGCTGCCCAGTGGCGGCGCGCCGCGCGGGCCCGGCCAGCCAGCGTGACTCGGTGCTGGCCGGCGGCGGCGGGCGCCCCGGCCAGCCAGCGCCACAGCGCTCCGCTGTCGCAGCCCGCAAGTGGGCGATGAGTTCCGCAGACTTACGCCGCAACTTACAGCTCGTTCACTCTGGTAGCCTGCCTGGCCGCTCCAGCGCAGCTCCGCCCGTGCCAGTGGCGGCGTCGCTCTCCGAGGCGAGTCGGGCCAGCGGCGCTGCACTGCGAGAAAGGCTGGAAAACCGCGGAATGCAGGCCTGGAAACAGTGGAAAGGGCAGCCCGGCGCGGCGGCGTGGTTGCGGAACCTGCGTTGCGCTGCGCTGGCTGGGAACTTGCGTTGCGCTGCGCTGGCTGGGCTCGGGTCGGCTCGGCTCAGCTGGGCCGCGACGGGCCGGCCGCCAGCGGGCACACGGCAGCGCTGCGGCAGAGTCGGCAGACCGCTAGCTAGCCAGCCGGCACCAGGCAGGCAGGCAGGCAGGCAGGCAGGCAGGCAGGCAGGACGCAGGCGCGCGAGGCGAGGCACGCAGGGCGGCGCGGCAGCTGGCGGCCTAGGCCAGCGTGGCGCAGCGGCCGGCTGGCGTGGGCTCGTTCTTCGAAATCTCTGCTGGCAGCTAGCTCGAGGCGCGCGCTCGCTCGCTCGCTCGCTCGCCAGCTAGCTAGCGAGAGTAGAGCGAGGCTTGCCAGATCGCTTCGCTTCGCGGCACGCGCCGGCGCCCGCGCGACGCGAGGCGAGGCGCGGCGAGGCGAGGCGAGGCGCGGCGAGGCGACCGCGGCGAGGCCAGGCGGCCCGGCGCGCGGCCAGGCAGGGGGCAGCGCGCGCGCGCGCGAGGCCAGACACAGACCGTCTCGGACCCGAGACGCGCTGGCCACGCGCCGTGTCCGGGCTTGTCCTCACCGTAGACGGCGGGCGGCCAGAAGCAGGCAGGCAGGCAGGCCAGCGCGCACGCACAGACAGCAGACTCCGCTCTCTCCGCACCTGCGCGCGGGCGCGGGCGCGGGCGCGGGCGCGGGCGGGGAGGCAGGCGAGCGCGCGCCGCCGCGGGCCGGCCGCCCTCCCTGCCGTGCGCAGCAGCAACGCAGGCGGGCGGGCGGGCCTGCCGGCGGGCAGGTACGAGGCGAGGAGGCAGGCCGGCCGAAGAAGAGGACGGCCATGAACCTGCAAGAGGTAGAGGTGGCGGCCGCGGCGGCGGCGACCGCACGGCCAGAAGGGCTGGCGAGGCTGCAGCGGCGCTCGCTGTTCAGGCAGCGGTCGCGCAGCGACGAGTCGGCCGGGTCGATGTCGTCGCCGCGGGGCGCGACCGCCGACGAGGCGCTGCTGCAGCTGGAGGCGCCGGCCGCCGCGGCGCCCTCGGCCTGGGAACGTGACCCGACCGTGGAGCTCTCTGAGCACCAGCGGCGCGCCTTGCAGACGCGGCGCAGGTTCCGCCAGGAGCGCGCCTTGCAGACCGTAGCAGAGGACGCCTCGTTCGTGCAGCCGACACCAGCAGCGCGCGGCGGGAGCGCGCGCAGCCTGAGGCGCGGCGTGCCGCCGCTGCAGCGCACCGAGAGCATTAGGCCTCGGGAGCTGCGCCACCTCATCACGGCGAACCTGGACTCCGACGAGCTCGCGCAGTTCGAGCGCAACCAGGCCGAGGCGCACGTGCGCGTAACGCGGTCTGGCCTGCTCGTCATTCCGGACGACGATAGCGACAGCGAGAGCGCCGCTAGCAGCAGCAGCGACGAGGACGTCGCTTCCAGGGGCCCTCTGTCAAGCCCTCCTCGACGCAGCGGCCGCAGCGCCAATACGGCGCCAGCCATGTCGCGCCCCAACCGTGCGCCGCGCCGCTTCTTTGGGAGGACTTTGCAGAAGCGTCACTCCAGCGATGACATTATCGAAGAGGAGCAGAAGGATAGCGAGGACGATGATGGCGAGACCGCCGCCCTTTCCGCGCCGCCCTTTTCAGCCTCGCACAGCCGGCCAATCCCCCGCAAGTCGCCCGGAGGCGTCTTGGCCGGCGTCCTGCGCCAGCTCATGCTCCCTGGCACCGCCAGGCCGCGCTCCGCATCCGGCCCCGATGCCTCCACCCCGCGGGCCATGGACGACTTTCTCTGAGCGAGCCGAGCCGGCGGTCGAGCTCCCCCCTTATACACACACACACGCACGCATTCTCTCCTTCCATTCCCACCCAAGGTTAGCCCCATGACCCGGCTCGCTCCGATAGTTAAAATGGCTTAGGCTGTGGACGACTCGTCCAGCTGCCGCAGCCCACAACCTTTTTGGTTGGGCTTGTGCGCGCATGCAGCAGCATTTCGCATGTGCCTGCAAGGTCATGTCCACTCTGTACACGGTATTCCCCAGAATCCGGCGCAAGCAGCGCCTTTGATGTGTAGATTGTCCCATTCTGAGCACTACTGATAGAACATTCTGTGCTGTCGATGAGTGGTGCTGTGGGTACTTCCGCCACTCTCTGGCCGTATTTGGTTGCTCTTGGGCCTGTCTGACCGTGACAGTGAGTCCATGGCCACGCGGCCAATCATGGCATGTGAAGCAAAACGATCTGGCTGTGTCTCGTCCACTGCGCTCCCTTCGAGGAAAACCGAGAATGAAGACGACCGACGAGCAGCCAAGAGTGGCTGCAGCTGGAGAGGCGATTGCGCTTGCGCGGGCAAGGCGGAGCTCGGTGTGGAGCATTGCGTCTTGCTCGGAGACCGACGCCGAGGCCCATTAGCGACTGGGCCCAAGAAGCGCAGGCAGAAGAAGGAGAGCCCATTAAAGTCAATCCGGATAGACCACGGACAGGTCATCACCCGAGACGCTTTTTGAGGAAAAAAGGCACTACCCTCGTACGTGCGGCGTCCCGGATTCATGCGCAGGTCTCAGGCCTTAGTGCACTCGACCTTCTCGATGAGTTTGATCGTGACTCGATCTTGAACACCACTCGAGCTAGCAGATCGTACCAGTACGCTTATGTTCGTTGGTTGCGACGTTCGCGCAGGAGCTGCACGCGCACAGGCTGTGTAGCCAGGTGGGTTCAAGTTCAAGCTGACGCAGTTGTCTGCCTGGCCTGCAGTGGCACCCATCACTGGATGATGGCACAGCGACCACGAGCGGGTGGCGCAGGCTGCCAAGGGCGTGGCCGCCAGAGCGCGCAGCGCGGCCGGGTCGGCCGCGCTTGGTAGGGGTGGCGAGGCGGCGGAGAGGCCCGCGCGGGCGGCGAGCGGGCCGAGATGGCAGCCTTCGACGCGCACAAGAGGGCGGTGCTGGCGGAGCTGGCGAGCGTGGGCACGGAGGCATACTCGGACAAGTCGCCCAAGGGGTCGCTGGACGCCGCGGTGGTGGACCTGGTCAAGGAGGTGAACTCGGCGCCGGACTACGTGACGACGAGCTCTTGCTCCGGGCGCGTGAGCCTGTTCTACGAGGAGGGCGCCGCCGCGGAGGCCGCGGAGGCCGCGGAGGCCGCGGAGGCCGCGGAGGCGGCTGAGGCGGCTGAGACGATGCACGAGGCCGGCGCCTCGAGAGTGCCGGCTACAACGGCAGCAGGCCCGCGCAAGGGCGCCGGTCGGTGGCTTGGCGTGAACCACGACCGTGCGCTGGACGCCGAGGAGGTGCAGGCGCTCCTGGACTCGGTGCGCGGCAAGGGCGGCAGCGCCGTGCTCAAGCACGAGCCCTTCGTGCTGCATGTGCAGTGCCGCGACCAGGCCAGCGCGCAGGCACTCCTGCGAGTCGCCATGGACTGTGGCATGCGCGAGTCTGGCATCTCATTGGGCCAGAAGAAGATCATCGTCGGCGTGCGCACCTCCGCCAACGTTCTCGAAGTGCCCGTCTTGTGGCGTGGGGAGACGCTGCTCGAGCCGCGCTCCGTAGAGATCATGTGTCGGATCGCGGCAGACAAGTTCCGCGCCAGCTGTGCGCGCCGCGACGCTTTCTTCGCCAGGCTCAAGGCCATGCTCCGCGAGGGAAGCGAGCCCCAGCCTGCCGCATCCGTGCCGTCCCTGCTGCAGACTGCCTCCGCCCGTTCCGTGCGTGCGGTCTCGGCCCGCTTGGACTGGATGCCACTAGCGGCGAGCGCTGGGGAGGGCGCCAGCCTGCTTCGCCGCTGGGGCCACTCTGCAGCCGTCGTGCCGGCCGGTCGCGGGCCGGCCGCCTTGGTCTTTGGCGGACTCGGTCCGTGCGAGGGCTCTTCCTTCGAGCGCCGCAACGATGTGATTTGCGTGCGGGCCGAGTCCGGAGACAACGCTCGCTCGTATTCGTGCAGCCGCCTTTCGCCGAGCGGCGAGGCTCCGAGCGCGCGGATCAAGCACGCGGCGTGCTGGCTACCCGGCCGCAATGCCATGCTCATTGCAGGCGGGCGACACTCGCCACACCAGGCCCAGAATGACGTTGCTGTCCTCGCTGTCGACGGTGCGCTGCCGGCCTGCTCCTGGCGACCCGTGCAAGTTTGCGGGGCTGGCGCCTTTGCGGCGCGATGGGGCCACACGCTCGTGGCCGATCCTGACGGCGAGACGGCGTGGCTGTACGGCGGGCGCGACGCGGAAGCGCTCATGGACGACGTGGTTCGCATATCACTCAGCGAAGATGGGGCTGCTGTCCGCATCGAGAGCGTGGTCGCGCAGGGCGGGCGCATTCCTCCCGGCCGCTATGGCCACTCGGCCGTGGCCATGGGCCATCGCATGGTCGTCTATGGCGGCTATGCGACCGTGGCGCTCTCCCCGGCGCACATGCTAGGTGACGTCCACATTTTCGACCTCCGATCCCACGTGTGGACCTCTCTGGCGGCCGCCATTCCGAGACCTTGCTTTTCGCACGGCGCTGTTGCGCTCGACGAGAGCCGCATGCTCGTCGTGGGTGGCGTGAGCATCGACTACCGCGAGCACGGATCCAGCGTGCTGGACATCTCAACGGGCTCTTGGGCGGACATCTCATCCTCTGCCGAGTACGGTGGTGACTGGGCGCCGCAGTCCATGCATCAAAAGTTCGCCCTGGTCGCGCTCCGCCGCGGCGCCGACCTCGATGTGCTCGCCTTGGGTGGTGGCATTCTTTGCTTCTCGTTTGGAAACTGCCTCAGCGAGTCCGCGATTGCCTGCGTGTCTGACCTCGTGGGGCGCTGCACGTCCACGATTCCGGTAGCTCCCGCCCGTGCAGCGGTGGACGGGCCAGGCCTCGGCGTGCCAGCGGCGCTTTGCAAACTCTGCAAGACCACACTCGAGAAGGCCGGCGTCTTTGACAAGAGCCGCCGCATTGCGAAGCTTCCAGGCGGCCTCATGGGCATTCCGACTCGCGGGGCGCTCGGCGATGCCTTAGCCGTGCTCGCTGCGTCCGGGATGGAAGACGACCAGGTCGAGGCGTTTGAGGCACTGTCGCTGCCCGCAACGCCTGTGCACGACCAGCAACAAACGCAGCCCAAGCAGCGCAAGCAGCAGAAGAAGACTGCAGCGCCGCAGGCAAAGCTTGTGCAGCCCAAGCCTGAGCAGCCCAAGCAGCCGCCGCGTGCGGTGCACGGGCCTGGCATTGCCGTCGAGACGTCGGACTGCAAGCGGTGCAAGACGGTGCTGGAGAAGGCCGGCCTCTTCGACAAGTCGCGTCGCATTGCTAAACTGCCAAGTGGCAAGATGGCCATCCCAACGCGCGGTGAACTGCGCAATGCCGTCGACACTCTCGCCGCGGCAGGGCTGGCTCCGAGCGAGGCGCTGGATGACGTGGAGCTTCCTTTGACGCCAGTCCATTCCCAAGAGCCCTTGGCGCTGGCTGCTGGGACCGCGGCGGGCGCGGGGCCCTCGCAGAGGGGCGGCGCGCGGAGGAAGCAAGGTCAAAGCGCGGCTCGCTCGATCCGCGAGCAGCTCCGTGTGTGGCTGGATGGCCTCATCACGCGCCTCCCGGGCGATGTACTCCCGGCGGACCTGGAAAAGCTCCGGAGTGAGCTGCCGCGGCGCCTGGAGCGCCTCGGGGACGTCGTCATCATCCCTCGCGAGGCGTTCCGCTCCGCAGAGGCCTGGGCGCCCATCCTCTCTGCTGGCCAAGACCGGCCGGAGAACTGCATCTGGAAGATGATCGCGACGCTGTCTGGAGCGGAGCGCGTGCTGACGCAGCAAACGGTCGACCCGGGCGTGAAACGACAGAGCCGCGCCAAGATGGTGTACCCGCGCAAGCACGCGGACACGCATGTGACGGTGAAGCAGAACGGCGTCCTATACTCGTTCGACATGGAGAAGTGCATGTTTTCGTCCGGCAATATCTCCGAGAAGCAGCGCGTGGCGGGCTTTGCATGCCGCGGGCAGGTTGTTGTGGACCTCTTCGCAGGCATCGGCTACTTCACGCTGCCGTATCTGGTCAAGGCAGAGGCTGCGCACGTTCACGCGTGCGAGTGGAACGCGGATGCCCTGCAGGCGCTTCGAGCGAACCTCATCCTGAACGGCGTCCAGGGGCGGTGCACGGTGCACGCTGGGGACTGCCGAGAGTCTGTGGCAGCCTCGTTGGAGGGCGTGGCGGATCGCGTAAACCTCGGTCTGATCCCATCGTCGCGCCCATTCTGGGCGTCCGCAGTGAAGGCGCTGCGGCCAGACCGGGGCGGCTGGCTGCACGTGCATGAGAATGTCGCCCGCAAGGAGCGCGACGCCTTTCTGGCGAACCTGACGGAGACGCTCAAGGCGTACGCCCCGGCGAACTGGGACGCGACCTGCGTGCATGTGGAGCGCGTCAAGTCGTACAGTCCTCATGTAGACCACCTCGTGATTGATGTCTGGTGCGCGCCCCAAGGCGTGGGCCTCCCGGCCAGCGGCGGTCCCGAGGGCCACCACGTCCTGAGGGTGGAACGGGGCGCCGCGCCTCCGGGAGAGACACCTGCGCAGCCGAGCGTCGCCCCCCCTGCGCGCATCCTTCGGCCACGGACTGACGGCGCTGAGGAGAACGGCCCACTGGCGGTGCCGACCCGGCCGTTCCCGCGGTCGCGCGAGGAGGCACGCGCCATTGTCGCGCTCGGCATCCCGGTACTCCTGGAGGACGTGCCGACATGCGACGCAGGTTTTTGGGACCTCGAGGCGCTGGTCGCGTTCTGCGGTGCTCGTCCGGCCACGGGCGGCAAGGAGGTAAGTGTCCACGTTGCGCAGGACAACGATGAACGGCTGAGCTTCGTGCGCAAGTCCTTCCGCTTCGAGATCACCAGCATGCTGGGCCTGCTCGAGGCGGTGCGCGACCCAAACACGCCGCCCACGTACTTGCGCGCCTTGGGCGCGAACGCGCGCAAAGACCGCGCGCACTTCTGGCGCGACTTTGAAGAGCTCGCCGATGCCTCTGGGTTGAGGTTCCCGACCGAATTTGTCGGGGAGGAGGGCGACCAGGCCTACTTTTCTTCCGTCCTGCGCATCGCGACGGCCGGCCTGCAACTGTGGACCCACTACGACTGCGCAGCAAACGTCCTCTACCAGTTGCACGGCAGCAAGCGGATGGTGATTTTCCGCCCGGAGGACGTCTGCGACCTCGGGATGCGAGGGTCGACATCCACGGTCGTCGACATCGACGGGCAGCCCGCTGGGTCCGCCTTCGCGCGCGCACGCGCACGCGCGATGGAGGTGCAGCTGCACGCGGGCCAGGCGCTTTACATGCCGGCGCTGTGGCCGCACAACGCCCGCGCCGAGACCGCGAGCATCGCGGTGAACGTGTTCTGGCGATCCCTCGATGCAAGTCTGCACAGCGCCAAGGACCTGTATGGCAATCGAGACCCGAGGCCGGCCGAAGAGGCGACCCGCCTCGTCCAGCAGGCGCTAGACGTGCTCAAGGCCGCATCTGACTCTGGGGCGACGCTGCCAGAGCCCGTGCAGCGCTTTTACCGCAACTTGCTTGCATCTACCTTGCTGGATTAGAAAACACACACAAAAAAGAAGTGCTCTTCATTGCACAGGCGGACGCGGATCTTTTTGGGGTTGAGATCGGTGTTTCTCGACGTCCCTCTCCTCGACGTGCACGAGTCAGCTATGCTGCGGAATCGTCACTATATGTGAACTTGGACCAGTGAACGTGTCACTTGCCTGCTCTGTGGCGCGCCCATGCACGCAGGGATTGCACAGGCGCACGTGCCGCCCTGCCCCAGAAGCACACATCTCACAAGTCTTTCAAGTTTCGCACGCGGAAAAGGTTCCGGCAATGCGCACTGCCTGCTTGCCAAGACTCTTATGCCTCGGTGCGCCACTGGAGCAGAACTTTCTTGAGAGCGTGGTGGTCGCGGCGTGCGCAAGTGCTGGCCAGTGCTTGGCGTCAGTCGATGTGAGCCGTGCGAGACCTGCGCCCGCAACAGCTCTCAGTTACGAACAGTAGCTGGCTAGAGCTAGCCAGCTAGGCTAATTTTGCTCGCGCATGATCTTCTCTCTCGCACGATCTGCTCTTATTACGTCCAGCGAGATCAGACCAGACCAGCTTGAAGCCGCGTGAGTCCCTGTCGAGCCGCGAGTCCCCCAACAAGCTCCACCTCGGCCGCGGTGAGCTCGAGGCTAGCCAGGCCTAGCCAAGCCCATGCCTGGGCCTCTTGGCAAGTGAAGTGGACGCCTCCCAGTCAGCGCTTCTCGCACGCGCGCCGCCGCCCAAGCCCGAGCCCGAGCCCGCCGAGCGAGCGCCGTGGCTTGCCGCGCCCTCGCCCCGACAGCCAGCTAGTAGCTGCCTGTCTGTGCTCGCTCATGAGCGGCCGGCGGGACCGGGCGCGGGCGTCCCTCGGCGGGAGGCAGGCGGGCGGGAGCGGGTGGCTGGCTGGCGGGCGCGGCACGGCGCGGCGGCGCAGAACCGGAGACGCGGCGGCGGCGGCGGCGGCGGCGGCGACATGGCGAAGCGGGTGGCGGCGGCGGGCGGCGGCGCGGACGCCAAGCGCGCCAAGAGCGGCAAGGCGGGCGGCAAGGTGGCCAAGGACGGCGGCGGCAAGCAGCGGTGGGGCGGCAAGAAGAGCGAGGGCGATGCGGCAGCCAAGGGCGGCAAGGGCGGCAAGGCCCGCGGCGGCGCGCAGGGCGGCGCGCAGGACACGACGGAGCTGGTGAAGGAGCTGAACAAGCTGACGGCGGCGGCGCTGCACAGCGAGACGAGCGAGGAGGATAAGCGCAAGGCTGCGCGGGACATTTTCCGCATGCTCAAGGGCCGCATGCACAAGTTCGTCATGAAGCACGACGCGAGCCGCAGCGTGCAGACATGCTTCCGGTACGGCGACGCCGAGGCGCAGGAGGCCATCTTGACGGAGCTTGACGGCAAGGTCGTGACGCTGGCCAAAGACAAGTACGCCTGCTTCCTGATCATTGCGCTCCTGCGTTACTCGGACGAGCGCCAGCGCGTGCGCCTGCTCAACGAGCTGCGCGGCCATGTGGGCCGCCTCGCGACGCACAATTGCGGCTCGCGTGTTCTAGACTACGCCTTTTCGCATTGCGACGTGGAGGTGGCCAAGACAAAGCGCGGCCGTGCCGCGCTCAAGCGTCAGAAGCGCGAGGGCGCCGAGACGCCGGCCGCGCCCGCGGCAGCGGTGTCCGTGCCCGTCCTGCTTGCGAAGCTGCGCCTCGAGTTTTTTGGCCACGAATTCGTCATCTTCGGCCAGCAGGAGACCTCGGGCGTGGCCAAGAAGCCCAACGCGCGGGCCATGTTCCTGGGCATGGACCTCAAGAAGCGCCGCGCCGCGCTGGCCAACCTGCATCGAATCGTTGTGAAGCAGGCCGAGAAGGGCATTCTGCGTTACGCTTTCGCTCACACCATCGCGCGCTCGCTTGTGGAGCTCTGCGAGGTGAATCTCGCACAAGAGGCGGAGACCGTCCAATCGGAGGGGGCTGCTGAAGGGGACAAAGTTGGCGACGCTGAAGATAGCACGTCCAAGGTGGCTCCGGAGGCCACCATGCTGAGTGAGCTCGTGCCGCTTGTGGCAGAGGCTTCGCTCGCCATGATCTCCACCCCCGACGGCGCCTTCACCGTGGCGCGCTGCATCGCGCACGCGCCAGCCAAGGAACGCAAGAAGTATGTTCGCCTCTTCAAGGGCCACCTCGCCGAGCTCTGCTTCCACGAGTCCGGCTATTTGGCTGTGGCGGCGCTCTTTGCGACGGTCGACGATACCGTGCTCCTCAAGAAGAGTGTCCTCCCGGAGATGCTCGACGAGCAAGTCCTCGCACGACTTGTCGCCTCGGTGCAGGTGCCCGGAACTGCGGCGTCGGCCCGCCTCGTCTACATGCAAGCGCTCACGCACGAAGTCAAGCGCTACTTTGGGCGTCTCGAGTTCGAGGCCATCCAGCCGGCGCCCGGGACCTCCAAAAAGGACTCGGAGGCTCGCGCTGCCGAGCTGCGCGAGGACGCTGGCTTCCCTCTGGCCAAGGCGCTGCAGGACAACGTCGAGGCCCTGATCGGCGAGCCGCGTGGGCTCGAGCTGCTCGTCGAGGTCCTCGTGGCGACCTGGGCTCCCTCGCTCATGGAAGAGGTGCTGGCAGTCATTACGGCGCAGCCGCAGCTCGCCGAGCAGCCTCTGCAGCAGCGCGCGCTCAAGCGCCTTCTCGTGGCCGAGGCGCAGCGCGATGCTGACGACCGGGCCGGTTTCGCGCAGCGCCTCTGGGAGACTCTCAAGCCGCGCGCCTCCGAGATGCTCGCCGTCAACGCCGCCTGCTTCTTGCTCATCGCGCTCCTGGACCACCCCGACACGGAGGCTTCGGTCCGAGCTTCGCTCGCCGAGCTTGTCCCCAAGGAGACCAAAAAGGCCAAGTTGGCCGCTACGTCGGCCGGCCTCAGTGTACTTAGGACAAAGCTCGCCGCCTGACCGTCCCCGTTCGACGCGGATGGACAAGCATGAATGCTCGATAACGCACTTGCGATCATGTTCCCTCTATCCTCTCTCTTGATTCCTCATCTTTTTTTTTGTCTCGCTGTCAGTCCTGAACACGCACCTCTGGCACGGGCACGGGCCGCTGCAGCTGCATGGCGATTTTTCCTTGCATCTTTGCAGTCGGAGTCTTTGGAGGCGGCTGCAATCGTGTTCGCCGTGGCATCACTCGCACTGCTGACGCTGCAGTGTCGTGTCAAGGTCACGGCCACGGCGGCCTGCCCCCGCGCCGGCCCGGCCGGCGGGGGGTCACCCACCATTCACATGTAACGTTAGGCTAGTGGTCACTACGCTGCCGTCCTCGCCAGCAACGGCTAGGTGGGCGGGGGGCGCGTGAAGACGCAGAGCGCCTCCGTGGCGCGCGAGGCGCGCGACGCGACGCGACGCGACGCGACGGCGCGGCGCGGCGCTGCCGAGTGGGTTTCGGGGCGATGGACTCGCCCTCTTCGTTCGCGCCGTCCACATCCTCGCGCAGAACCTGGGAGCGCAAGCTCGCGACCATTCTCGACGACCCGGCTACCTTTGCGCTGCAAGACGGTCTGCGCGTGGAGGAGACCAAGGCGAGGAGGCGTGGATGCAGCCGTGACCGTGGCTCGCACCGGCAGTGCTGCGACGCGGCGGCCTCCGATTCGTCGCCAGTCACAACGGTGGCGTTCGTTTCGTCGCCCAGTCTGAAGGATGGCCAGGAGTGGTGGACTTCGCACTCCAGCACCGAGGGCGCGTTGGACGACCTTGTCGGGCAAATCCGCCTCGAGAGCAAGGAGCGTTGCGCCTCTGCGGCTTCCGTGAATCAGGCGCTGCACGAGACGCGCGAGGACGCGCGCAGCTCTGCGCGACTCGTACAGGAGCTCCTGGGCAAGTTTGAGGAGGTGGCGGCCATGTGTCAGACCTTGCAACAAGCACGAGACGAGGATCATGCTCACCTACTGCGACTCCAGGCCGAGCTTGCTGCCTCCGAACGTTGGAAGCGCCAGACCGCCGCTGCTCTGCAGCGGACGCAGGTCATCACCGAGGAGCTCGGGGCCACGTGCGAGACTCTCAGGGGGCGCGTGGAAACTGTGGGAGGCAGCGGTGCATGGGGACCGTCGCGCGACGGCCTGCATGGGGCACTAGCACAGATGTTTGAGGTCTTCGCGGCGGACTGGTCGCAAAACCTCCGTGAGCTGCAGATGCGCGTGTCCCGTGCTGAGGCCGACGCGGCACTTGCAAGGACGCTGATCCACGACAGCCCACGCGGCGCTACGGCTTCTGCTGTGCAGCAGGGCTCTATCGAGGTACGCGAGTGGCTCATGGGTCGTCTGGAGGTTGTCGAGGCCAAGCTCTCTGAGCGCATCCATAGCGTCGAGAAGGATGCGGCGCTCTCGTTGCTGCGCGAGACACAGCACCTCGACAAGCGTCTGCACGAGTGCCAGCGCCAATACGTTGGGCTCATTACGCGCAGCCCAGCAAGTGCTCTCAATGCCCACATCCCTGGTCCGAGTTCGGGCCCGAGTTGCACTCCACCCGCGCCCCGGCAGGGCCAGCCAAGCGCGGCCGGGGCGCTGCCGCCAACGCCACCGCCACCGCCGCCACCACCGCAACCCCCAACGCCGCAACTCGCGCCGCCTTCTATGCTCCCTGCTGCGGAACTGATGCAGCGCCTTGCGGCGCTCGAGCAGGGACTTGAGGAATTTCAACAGCGCCCGTGCAGCGCGTGCAAGGGGGATCCTGAGGACGACGGCCATATCGAGGAGGTTGTCCGCCGCCTCACTGTGCAGATGCTGGAGGCAGCTTGCGCAGATTTGGATGCAAAACATGCTGCACGAGCACAGGCCGGCGCAGACGACCTCAGGACCATGGTGCGGGCCGACTTGCATGCTCTGAAGGCGGAGCTTACCACAATGCAGCGCGAGGCAAAAGACACACAGGAGCAGAACGCGTCGGCTATCGCGCCAAAGCTGCAGGAGGCTCTCGGAGGCCTTGATATGGAGCTGCAGGGGCTCAAGCGCGAGCTGGAGCAACTCACCAATCAAGCGAGGGAGCAAGCGCGGCAGACCAAGGAGAGTGTGGAGGCGCTTTCGCGCGAGCAAAAGGAGAGTGTGGAGGCGCTCTCGCGCGAGCAAAAGGAGAGTGTGGAGGCGCTCTCGCGTGAGCAAAAGGAGAGTGTGGAGGCGCTCTCGCGCGAGCAAGAGAATCTCCGGGAGTTAGCGCGTGCTCCGGCTGCACCGGATACCAGGGTCGAGCAGCTCATGGCGGAGGTAGCTCGGCTTGTGATCGATCAGAAGCGCTCCGGTGAGCGCCTTGGCCGCGTGGAGCGGCTCTGCCATTCCAACCAGGCACTTCAAGAGAAGGCGAATCATGAGCACCTCGAGGCGCTTGCGCGCGCCCAGGAGCGCGCCAGCAACAAGACGACGACCAACAGCGCTGGACTCATCCCGGAACCCATCACCACAACTGTGAGTCAGCAGGATCTCGCTTCGCCTCGACGCGATCCGACCGCCGGTGCTAAGACCCTTGGATACACGATACCAGGCGTGACGGCCAGGCCTGCCGCCCGTCCGCAGTCCGCGCGGGCCGTCTCATCGGCCTCGGCCTCGAGCACGACGGCGTCCGCGTCTGCGCGCACGCCTCAGCAACTTGAGCGGGAGGCGAAGCGCCAGGAGGAGCTCGCGGCGGTCCGCAAGCGCCTGGAGCAGTTCGAGAAGAAGTGGAAGGAGAACCAGGTGACGCGCGGAGCGTCCGGCACTCCAGTCTCCCAAGCCGCGTGCAGAGTGTCTGGCGAGTCCCAGGTGGCGCGCGGAGCGTCTGGTGTATCCCACCAGACGGCGCCCCGCTCCGGAGCTGCGCCCGCAGCTCGTTTTCAGCCACCTCCACCGAAGACACCTCCTCCACCTCACGCGCTCCGCACATATGCCCATGCGCAGGCTCAACCTTTAGCACCTCGTGAGGCGCCCAAGTTGGCAGCCGTGGCGCGGCAGGTCAGCAGCGAAGACGAGAACGAGGTCGAAGGGTTTGGAACGCTCGAGGACAAGGCCGAGGACGAGGATGTGGATGAGGATGTGGATGAGGACGAGGATGTGGACGAGGATGTGGATGAGGATGTGGATGAGGATGTGGATGAGGATGAGGATAACGAGGATGAAGACGGCGACGGAAGCGAGGATGAGGACGAGAATGAGGACGAGGGCGAGGGCGAGATCGAGAACGAAGTCAAAGACGAAGATGGGGACGAAGAGGAAGACTGTGCACAGAACATGCACCAAGAGATTGGAGACACGAGAGAGGATCAAGAAGCTTCCGGTGAAGATGAGAACGAGGACGATGAGGAAGCGGCCAAGGCCGCCGGTGAGGACTGCGAGTCCGTGAGCGATGATGCAAGCGAGGACAGCATCCCAGCGCCGGCAGTGGCGTCCGGAACCGCACGTACGGCGGCGGCTCAGAGGCTCCCGCCCAAGCCTATTGCAGGCACGGTTCCGTGCCAATACTGCAAGCGCATCCTGCCCGGCAAGAACACGGCCGCACTGCATGAAAAGGTCTGCGACAAGCGGCCGGTGTCGTGCTCGCAGTGTGGGAAGTCAATGCCGGCGCCAGAGCTCCGGGCGCATGAGAGGCGTTGCGTTGGCAGCACAGCCAGCAGCGGTCCGAGTGCCTCAAGCATCGGAGCTTCTCCCGCAGCACATCTGGGAAACAAGTGCGAGCACTGCGATGAATACATCAGCGCGGCGGAGGTTGAGGGGCACCGCCTATCGTGCGACTGGCTTCCGTCCAAGTGCCAGTTCTGCGAGATGGTGATCATTCAGCGCGACGTGCCCAAGCACGAAGCGCGATGCAGCAAGAACCGCGCAAACATGCGTGCTTCACAGGCACTAGCACAGTTGGCCTCACATGACGAAGCGCAGGGCGCCAGCGGGGCCCGTGGCTCTGGTGGCGCGCACCTAGAATCCTGGACGTCCGCGCAGGTGATGCAGTGGCTACGCGGCATTCCTGGGCTCGCGCCGGCAACGATCGCAACTTTTGACCGCAACAAGGTCGACGGCGTCATGCTTGCTGAGCTGACGCAGGCGGACCTTCACGCCACACTCAAGATTGCGAGCGCGTTGGACCGCAAGCAGCTCGCGCAAGCGCTGGACAAGCTACGTGCTTGCCACCAAGAGGCGCGAGAGAGCGCGAATGCCGTGGTGGAGCAGCTCCTTTCTGCGTCGCCAGTGAGGTCCATGCTAACATAGAAGACTACCTTTGTAAATCGTCACCTGGTGGTTCTCTGACTAAGCTTTTTTCAAACTCAGCTCTGGTGACTTGACGATATGGTACCACCGTGGCACGGCAGGACAGCCAAGGCGAAGAAACTGACTTTCCCTTACCATTTGGAATCCTATGCTTCCGAGAGTGCCGAGCCGACCACTCACTCTTCCGTGGTGGTTGCCAGCGGCTGCTCTACCTGCTCTCGTTCACAGACTTCAGAAGGGGTTGCCGCGGACGATGCCTCGACGGCCTCCTCTTTGTCGGCTTCGACGACCGACGAGGCGGCCTCCTCTTCGGCGGCAGGAGGAGCCTCGGTAGCTGGGGCGGCAGAGACGGGCGGTGCGAGCGGTGCGAGCGGCGCTTGAACGGCATGGGTCTCCTCGAAGACGCGCTGAGCATCTTGTTGCGACGTACCAATGGCGAAGCCTCCTTCCTTGGGCTCAACAACAGCCCTCGCGGAGCTCGGCACCGGATTCTCCGGCGCCTCACCCATGTCCCAGGAAGGCCAGCCTTCGGCCTCCGGGATACACTCCCAGTGCGGCTCGGGGATGGAGCTGTCGCCCTTGTTGAAGTCGAAGACGTTGCACCAGTGGTTATGGTCCGGCACGAGGTTGGCCTTGGCGAAGTGCGCCGTCTGGCCCGGGTACGCGGCGGCATACGGATAGAAGCGCATCTTGGTGGACGTCTCCACGACAGGCTCGGTCTTGGAGTAGAGGGACACCGTGCAGGACTCGCAGTCGCGGCACCGGAACTGCTTGCATGCGATGTAAAACTCGCAGTTCTTGGCGCGGCGTACGAATACGGACTCGCTGCTGGGGCCGATGAGGACCTTGCAATTCTCAAGGCCGTCAACCAAGACCTGGTCGGCGTGGTCCATGAGCTGAACGGTGCAGTCCTTGAGTCCGTCGAGCGTAAAGGACTGGCCAGCAATCTCGCCCTCCTTCTTGGCAAGCGTGGCGCCCTGCTGACCGCGAAAGGTGTAGAACGTGTCACTCACGTACTTGCGGTACACGGCGCGGTCTTCGAAGACCTTCCCGTCCGGGGCCGTGTACGTCTGCGCGGTGACAAGAGGGCGGATGTTGAAGCCCTTGACGCCATCCTTCTTATCGCCGTCTTCGAACTCCACGCTGTACGTGCCGCTCGCGGCATCGTACGCCGTGATGGTGCCCTTGTAGAACTTCTTCCAGCCCTTGACCTTGGCTTCTACCTTGGCGCCTGTGGCGTGCGCCTGTGCCTTGGCCGCCTCGACCCCGGCCGGGGTGGGCGACACCTTCTTGAGCATGTTCATCATCCTGCCCCGAATAAGCCTGTGCGCAACACGCGACTCACGCAGACTCACTCCTCCGAAGCCGTTCTGTGTGCGCAACCAGTGGCCAGCCGCATGCTTTCGCAAAGCTGTGAGTCAGCGGACAGGCCGTGTTGCCGCCGTGCCGGCCATGGCGGGCGTTTCATGCTGGGCGTCCGACTCCGAGTCGGAGCAGCGACCGTGACCGCGACTTGACCGGTGAACCGCCACCCGCCAGTCACGGTCCTAGGACTCGGGACGCCAGGAGCAAGCAGGGCAGTCTCTGTCAGTCAGTGAGTGGCAGGCGGGCGTGCGCAAGCGCTGTCAGGCCCGTCTTGGTAAGTTAAGGCCTGCCAAGGGTCGATCCACCACTTCGAGTTGAAGCCACGGCCCGCCTCATCCGCCTCACTCCGAGATCGTATGCAGCGGGCTGGCCTGGCTGGGCGAGCAGCCAGGTGACACCGGCCAAGTTCGAGTCACTCTTCTTTCGAGGTGACAAGGACCCGGCGAATGGAGCCGCGCTCCAAGCCCCGATCGCCGGTCAGCCCGGTCGGTCTCGATCTCTTCAGCTCTCTTGTCAATCTGGCCCTCTGCCACTGGCAACTTGAAGGCTCCTCGGAGTGCCTCGGGCTCGACTGTTCACTGGCCAGTGGCCACTGCAAGAAAGATCAACTGAGTCCGAGCCATCTGATCAGCAAAAGCACAGTAAAAGGCCAACGGCGATCCCGCGCCTGCGCGCGCCTCTGCGCGCGGGCGGCGATGGGGCGACGCGCGTGCGCAGCGCGCTGGGCGGCGCGCTGGGCGACGCTAGCGACGGTGGCGTTGGTACTGGCGCGAGGTGGCGCGAGCGGCGCTGTGAGCTCGAGCGATCACGGCAAGGGCGGCGTGGTGGTGGAGCTGCACGGCGGCATTGCGACGCTGGGGGAGTACTGGGCGTATGTGGGGGTGGGCGACACGAAGGACCTGCGGCTGCAGGTGGATACCGGGTCAAGCTCGCTGGTGTTGAGCACGACCAGCGGCTTTCGTAGCGGCGAGCCTGTGGAATGCGGCAGCGAGCACTGCGGCGCGAACACGGCTGGGACGTGGATGTGCAGGCGCGGCGAGTCGAACGGGACGCGGTGCTGCGCGGGCCTGGCGCCGGCGTACTGTGGCTTCTACCTCGAGTACGGCGGCGATTCGGACTACCACGTGTCTTCAGAGGGCATCCTTGAGATCGACCGGCTGTCGCTCAACAACGAGAGCTTCGGTAAGGTGGTCTTTTACCGCGCGCTGCGCGAGACCGGGCCGTGGCCAACGCGCGTGGATGGAATCTGGGGGCTTGGGCTTCCACGGCTCAACTGCAACCCGACTTGCTCGCCGCCCTCGTATGAGGCAGTGCTGGCAGCGGACCGCGACAATCTGTGGGCCTTTGGGATGTGCCTTGGCGACGAAGGGGGGCAGCTCGTGCTGGGCAGTGATGGCAAGGCAGAGGGCCTGTATGAAGGCCAGCTGCGAAGCGTGCCGATGCTCAGCGCGGGGCTCTTCGGCACGTACTACTCCATCGGGCTGACCGGGCTCTCGGTCGGAGGCCAGCAGGTGGAGGGCGGGAACGGCGAGGCTCCGCGGCAGGCCATCGTGGACAGCGGCACGACGCTTTTGCTCTTGGAGAGAGACCTGTGGGACCGCCTGGTGGATTTCTTCCAGGGCCGTTTTTGCCGGCTGCCCGGCGTATGCACGGAGGAGACCATCTTCGACCAGGGCGTCTGTCTCACCGTGCCGCCTGAGGGCTTCCCGACACTGAGCTTTGATTTTGCCGGTCTTCGTCTGGACTTGCCACCCTCCATGTACTTTATTCGCTACGAGCCGGCCGTTTACTGTCTGGGCATTCAGCCCGCAAACGACCGCACGGTTCTGGGCGACACCTTCATGCGTGCATACTACACCTTCTTTGACGTTGCGCGACGCCGCATTGGCTTTGCGCGGCCTGCGCGCGGCAAGTGTGGCCGGGCGGGCATCGAGCACGGCGCGGACCTTGGCGCAAAGCCCGGGATCCATCCGCACGACAGCTTGCTCACCTCCACTTCGCGCTCCACGGAGGCCGTGCAGTTTTCGCTCGGCGCCGTCTCTGGCATCGCGGTTCTCGTCGCTCAACTGCTCGTGTGCATGGAGGCGACACGTGGCCTGCAGCGCGAGCCATGAGTCAGCCCTTCTTTTCGTGATGTGCAGTGGCGTCCGGGCAGCAGCCCCGGCGGGCGGAAATAAAGGCAATTGCTTAGTGACTTCGATAATACACACAAAGAGGGATTGGATGGAGCAGAGATGAAAGAGAGAGAGAGAGAGAGAGAGAGAGAGAGAGAGAGAGAGAGAGAGAGAGAT